>CM046813.1:2349387-2554449 GCA_025617385.1 Murraya koenigii | reverse complement strand
AAGCTTGTACATACATAAGCGTATAATAGTAACACTATAGTGTCATAAAATTTGTAATACTATAGTAATAGTAATTCCTGACACCACATTCAAGTGTCAGTATTTTTCTGACTCTCAGATCACTGACACTATTAAAAAGTGTCACTAAAAGTAATTAGTGACACTATTTTAGTATCACTAAAGGCCATTTTTCTAGTAGTAATATGATAGAATGAAAGAGTAGATGTGGTTAAGTACGGTGAAGAGTGATTCAACGTGCTCTTCTTCTTGAAATCCCGATCCTCCATTTTCTTTTCCCTCACCAAAATATCTCCTGCTAAACATCATTTTCCTAATCACGTTTCCACAATACTGTTGAGTTACGAGTCTTACATTTATGACAGACTCAACGTTATTGCAAAAGCATTGATTATAAACTGAAAAGTTGAAGAGAAGAGAAAATTCTTTTTATTGTCAGTTCTACTAGAAATGGTTACATGAATATATAACAAAGTTAATAAACTATAAAAGGTAATGAATAAATCTAATATCTAATTCCTATATCAAAGGGATTATAAATAAAATAAATACAGAAAGTCAAGAGAATCTCTTGACAGAAATCATTTACATAAATTAAGGGAAATCAATCTGCACATCCCCCCTCAAGTTGGAGCATGTATGTCAAGAATGTTCAACTTGTCAATTAAACTCTTGAAGATGTTTCCTCCTAAAGCTTTGGTAAAGACGTCAGCTAACTGAAGGGATGAAGGAACAAATTTGGTGACAATCTGACCTGCTTGAATTTTTTCTCTCACAACATGGCAGTCAAGTTCAATATGTTTCGTGCGTTCATGATACATAGGATTTGCAGCGATGTGAAGAGTTGCTTGATTATCACAGAACAATTGGATTGGTCCCAAACAAACTTGTAGATCGTTAAATAAGTATCTGAGCCAAGTGAGTTCACAAGTTGCAGCAGCCATAGATCTGTATTCAGCTTCAGAAGATGATCTGGAAACAGTTTTTTGCTTCTTTGTTTTCCAAGAGATTAAAGAGTCTCCAAGAAACACACAGTAACCTGACGTTGATCTCCTTGTCATAGGACAGTTAGCCCAATTAGCATCACAATATGCCTTTAGTTGCAGGGAGCTATTGGAAGAGAATAACAATCCAAGTCCTGGACTCTTTTTCAAATATCTCCCAATTCGAAGAGCTGCATCCCAGTGAGGCTTTCTTGGAGCATGCATAAACTGACTTAGAACGTTTATGGAATATGTAATATCTCGGTCTAGTAATTGTAAGATAAATTAATCGACCTACCAATCTTCACGTAATGGGAAGGATTACTCGATGAAGTCACCTTCATAATTCGAAAGTTTCAGATTTTGCTCCATAGGAAAATCAACGGGTTGAACACCAAGGAATCCAATATCATCTAAAATCTCCAAGGAATATTTACGTTGAGATATAACAATTCCAGTTTTGGACCTTGCCACTTCCAAACCAAGAAAATACTTTAGATAACCAAGATCTTTAATATGAAATTTTCGATGAAGAAAGAGTTTGAGATCTTGAATAGCTTTTTATCGTTCCCGATGATAACCATATCATCGACATAAATGAGAACTCATCATTATCGATGATTCCTTTACTTGCACAAACAATGAGTGATCGGAAAGCAGATTGAGTGAATCCAGCCACTTTGATTGCCTCACGGAATTTAGAAAACCAATTTCGAGGTGCTTGTTTAAGTCCATGAGAGACTTGTGTAGGCGACATACAAGCTTCTCCCGTCGACACGAGACCGTTGGTGGAATCATATATATTTCTTCATCCAAGTCACCATGAAGAAAAGCATTATGGACATCCATTTGAAATAAGGGCCAATTTCGAACTGCAGTTAAAGCAAGAAGACAGTATGACGATGGTTAACTTGGCAACTGGAGCAAAAGTTTCATGATAATCCAATCCTTCTTTTGAGTGAACCCTTTGCTACCAAGCGAGATTTATACTGCTCGATCGTGCCATTAGAATTATACTTAACACGAAAGACCCACTTGCTGCTAATAGGTCGTTGGCTCGAGGGAAGAGGAACCAAGGACCATGTCTTTTGATTTGTAAGAGCGATGAAGTTCAGTGATTCATGGCGTCACACCACTTTGGATCTTGTATAGCTCGGGCATATGTGGTAGGCTCAACAACACTAGAAATGATATTAACAAAAGCTTGATGAGAAGAAGATAATGAGTTATAAGAAATAAAATTTGCTAAGGGGTATTGAGTATCTTTCTTGAAGAGGATGAGAAGCACTGTAGTAGAAGTGCATAGTTGTGCACTAGCCCGACCACAATGAAAGTCACGTAAAAGCACGGAAGGTTGTCTAAGATGATTACTACGACGAAGGGAGGGATAAGAGAATCTGAGTTTGATGAAGACGATGTAGGTGATAAGGGTGGTGGAGGAGAAATGGAGAGAATGAGAGAGGAAGGGGTCTGTTTCAAATGAAGAAGATTGTAGATTTTGTGTAGGCTCTGTAGAGGAGTTGCGAGGTGGTGGAAGTGAAGATGTGGTGAGATTTGGTTTAAGGTTCGATAAAGGCATGTGATGAGAATTTGATTGAGTAGTGAGATTGGGAGTGGAAAAAGGAAAAATATTCTCATGAAAAATAACATCACGACTTGAGAAAAAGTGTTTGGTATCAAGATCATAAACTTGGTAAGCTTTTTGACTAGATGGATAACCCACAAAAATACACTTATGAGCACGTTGTGAGAATTTAGTTAAAGGTTGAAGATTGGTGGCATAACAAAGACAACCAAAAACCCGTAAATGTGTGTAAGTGGGTGGTTTGTTATACAATAATTCATATGGTGATTTATGATGTAATATTGGGGTAGGGAGTCGATTAATGAGATAAGTGGCAGTAAGTAAACTTTCCCCAAAATTGTAATGGCAAATGGGCTTGAAATTGTAAAGCTCTCCCTACATTGAGAAGATGGCGATGTTTGTGCTCCACAACGCCATTCTGTTGTGGTGTATAAGGACAAGAGGTTTGAAACATGATGCCAAGACTAGAAAAAAAAGATTTCATTGAGGTGAACTCTAAGCCATTATCACTTCGTACACATTTAATTTGACAATTAAATTGAGTGTTAACAAAAGTAATAAAGGATTTTAGTAAACCTTGAGTTTCAGATTTGAATTTCATAAGAAAAATCCAAGTAAATCGACTATAATCATCAACAATTGTCAAAAAATAATGTGCACCTATGTGAGTTGCAATTCGATGAGGACCCCAAATATCACAATGAATAATATCAAAAGAATGAATACTTTGAATTGAACTGGGAGAAAAAGATAATCTAGTTTGCTTAGCCAAAGGACAAATTTCACATGCATGTTGAGAATCAACTATAAAATAAGGAAATTTTTGTGACAAAAGTTGAGATGGTGCTTTAGAGGGGTGTCCCAATCGTTGATGCCAGGTGATGGCAGATGGAGATGAGACTTGATACGATTTTGGTGGAGAAAATAATAACTCAGAATGTGGCTTAAGATAGTACAACCCCTTATCGTCGCTTCCCAGGCCAATCATCCTCTTCGTAGCTAGGTCCTGTAATACACAAAAGGTAAGGAAAAAGTGAATGGAACAATTTAAAGTCATTGTGAGTTGACTAACGAGAGAAGATTCACATAAAAGAAGGTACACATAGAACATCTTTAATATTTAAGTTGTTTGATAGATGAACGGACCCAACACTTGTAATTTTAGCATGAGAGCCATTTGGTAAAGAGACTTGAGAAGACATAGGAGAAAAGGTTTTACATGTGATCAAGTGGCTATATGATTTGTAGCACCACTATCAATGATCCAATTCATTGAATTAAAATTTTGCAAGGAGGATGACGAACAAAAAGGAGTAGAAATACCTTTGTAATTTGCACAAGGAGAATTTTTACCATTTTGGAAAAAGGCTTTGATTTGTGACAATTCTTCGGGAGAGAATTGAAGTGATGAATCTGATTTTTGAATTGTCTTGATGGATGCTTGAGAGGACTCAACTCCTATTTGATTTGCAGCAAATTTACTGGCTCGATTTGGTGATTGAATATCCTTTCTATGAAACTTGTGTCCAACAGGAAAACCAACCAAATAGTAACATCTGTCTACAGTATGAGTGGTGCCATCACAGTAAGTGCATAAGAGTTGTTTCTTAGACGAACAAGAGTTGGACTGGCGTTGGGAATCAGATCCTTGTTGTTTGAAATTTGATTGAGTTTTGACATTCATGGCATGAGTTTGATCTATTCCCTTGTGTTCGACTAACCTCGTTGCTTTTCTTCCTCACAAAGAAGAGAATATGCTTTCTTGACTGTTGGTAAAGGCTGCATCAACATGATTTGCCCCCTGACAGCTGAATATGTTTCATTCAAGCCCATAAGAAATTGTCCGAGTCTCACTTTTTCATCTCTATCATTTAGATGTTTCATTCCTCCACAAGTACAAGGAACAGATGAGATACACATCTTCAATTCATCCCACAATGTCTTTATTTTGGTGTAATAAGTGAAAATAGAATCTTGGTTTTGTTTCAATTCAACGATAAAACGTTGAACTTGATAATGATGAGAAAAATCACCTTGTGAGAAGCGTTCTTGTAGATCTGTCCAGATTTCTGAAGGTGTTTCCACGTAAAGAACACTGTTGGCAAAGTCTGGGCTTAATGAGTTGAAAATCCAAGAGAGAACCATATCATTACATCGTTGCCATATTTGATATGTAGCATCAGTCTCATTTGGTGTAGATATGGTTCCTTTAATGAATCCTAATTTGTTTTTGGCACTAAGACTTACCAACATTGATCGTCTCCACATAGCATAGTTGGTTCCATCAAGAACCTTTGGAACAAGCATCATTCCTGGATGATCAGAGGCATGGATGAAGAGTGGATCAGATGGGTCTAAGGTTGGAAAAGACATGACTTGATCAATAGGCCTTTGAATTCCTTGACCAATACTAGAGTTTGTAGTGGAAAGGATTTGGATGACACTAGTGGGATCAGTATCTCCCACAGAAAAGAGTTGCGGAAGCTTTGTTTTAGAGGTGTTAGGATTAACGCTCTGATACCATGAAAAGTTGAAGAGAAGAGAAAATTCTTTTTATTGTCAGTTCTACTAGAAATGGTTACATGAATATATAACAAAGTTAATAAACTATAAAAGGTAATGAATAAATCTAATATCTAATTCCTATATCAAAGGGATTATAAATAAAATAAATACAGAAAGTCAAGAGAATCTCTTGACAGAAATCATTTACATAAATTAAGGGAAATCAATCTTAACATAAACGAAGCTAACAAGATTGTCAGCTTCTTCTCTTCTCTTAATGAGTAAAGAGTGTAGTCGTGCTGAATTTAACACATGGGAAGCCATCACCTTTCTCATTTTCTTCCATTGCTTTCCCCACGGCACAACTGCTGTTGACAAGAATCCACCGCTGAGATACTCTGTCCCCATTGTAAGAGGCCTTGATGCGAAAACTGAATCATTAACTTTTAAAAATTCTAAGGCAATTTCTGGCGAAGTCACGGGAATAACATGAACATTTCCTAGACGGATGCAACAAATGTTCGTGTTATGTTCTTTCATAAGACCATGAATCCACTTGAAAGTTGGCTTGTTTCTCCATATTTCTGGAAGGTTTCCGACAATTGGCCATGGAGCCGGGCCTGGAGGGAGAGGTTGCCGCTTTTCTTTTCCCTGAAATGATTTTGAAGAAAATGTTAAAACCGTACGTGTTGAAAAGCACATAGGGATTGTTAAATGTTACTGTTACGTAATTTGAATACATAGATCTAGTACATGCATGATGCATTAGTGCAAAAGATTACTGTTTTTGCAACCTTGTTCAGATAAAGGAATAACTAAAGGAAACAAAAAGGGCAAAATTTTATATTACATGCATATCAATATGTTATATTGTGAAAGAGATTTATCTTATGGGAGTTTGGCTACCACCTTGAATAGTTGATTCTGAACCGATGAAAACCTATCCTTTGCAAATATCCGGATAATTTGAGGATACAGAAAGCTTGCCCTTGCAACAATGCCAAATGATCCTGGTGCAAATTTGTTGCCTAGAAATGGCAACACTTTGTTAAGTTTGAAGAAACCAGCGATAAGAGCAATCAGCGTCACCAAAACAGTGGTTATGAATGGTTTAGATTCATAAGTCGGAATATTTTCAAGATTAAAAAGGAAATCCATGGAGATAATTTGATTCAAAAGTATGAACAGAAAAACAATGACTATCAAAATAAGCAAAAGGCAATTCATGGTTGAATGAAGAGGAGGCTGCATGCATATTTATAGACAGAGATGATTGTCAAATTAAATCAGCAGTTGCTTTCAATCAAATGTAGTTTGCATATGAATCACAAAAACTATTCAACACACCGGATACATACGAGAACCACAAGATCTACTAGAAATATTTCACATATTGCTACTATTGCTGAACAAATTCTAAGCTCACTATTTTTCAATTTTTAAAAAGGGTTATTTTTAAAAAAACTCCCCTGAAGTTTCGGGTAATTACACCTGGATGGCGAGTTTTTTTGTATCCTCACTTGCCCAACCTGCTGTTAGTATGAATACATATTGACACCTGGATGACCAAATTTTTTTTTTTTTTGGTTAATAAGCTAAGGAGAAAGATAGAGCAAGATAGAGTTTATATTGACCAATAAATCATGAATTTTTGTTCCAGAAAAAATCAAAGCTGCCAATATTACTATTGGAAAAAATTCAAAATCAAATTACAAAAACACTATAGTAATAATAACTATTATTAATATAACGATAGTAATTACTATTATAATTATTAATAATTATAATAATAATAATAATTATAGTAATTATTTTAAAAATAGTAATTACTGTTATAATTATTTATCATTATTATTAATACTTCTTATTATTGCTACTATTAATAATAATAAATTATTATTATTATTATTATTATTATTATGATAATATTGGTAGCTTTATTTTTTATTCATAATTTTATTGGTAAATGTCCGTTTGTAATTTGATAAGAGTATTCAAAATTTTTCATTATTCTTGTAAGTTTGATTGTCGCTAAATTTTAGGTAATAAACTGTATTTCTCCTTATCTTATTAGCCTAAAAAATATGTTTTGATCATTTTAACAGTCCATTAAAAGACAACGTACATTCAAACAAATGGCAGGAGAGATAAGTGAGAATATAAAGATATTTACCATGTAAAGTGCAACTAGCTCAAACCTCAGGGAGGTTTCTAAAAATAAACTGTTTTAAAAATTGTTGGCCGATGAAACTCATCAGTCAAACGACTCATCATAATTAATTTGTCTGTATATTATCTAATGAAAAATGGACAAACCCTCTGTGGAGAAAGTAATAAGAACCACCCTCATGTTTTAAATCCATCCAAACCTCCGTCAGATTAGTTAAGTATCAGTTTAACTGATCATTTTTTTTTTATTATGCCCTTAGTGGCCTTATAGCTTAATTATATTCCATTAATGAGCAGAAGCTTCCTCCTCATCCAAGCATTCATTTTTTTTTTCTAAATTTTATGACTTTCAATTTAATAAAATTTATGATGATATGAATGAATTTCACAATAAGAGCCATATATAAAATTTTCATTTGCCATGGCGTTCAAATGAATTTGAATTTTTATGTGACATAATTGAAGAGCTCGGTTATAGGAGCCGAAGAGAAAATTTTTAATATGCATAGGCCTCAAATTAAGTTGATTTTTTATATTATAGTCATAGTTTAATTAATAATGTTGTATTATTAATTAAATAAATTCATTCATTAATGGTACATATATAAGTCGTTTTGTTTTGATTCATATTCTGAAAACATTTAATGTAGCTTTTATTTTTTATTTTGTCTGAAATCTGAATTAGTTTGAATGTTACTAAAGTTTGAATAAGTCTTAAAGCTAGTTTGGGATTGCGAAAGCTGATAAAATATGTTGTTTGTGTTGTGCAGATGAAATAAACTACTGATTAAAAAAGTAGCTTGGTATTTGGTAAATTATGTTATTGCAGTTATTGTGAGTTTGAAAAGTGAATGTATGTATTTAATAAATTTTATTACGAAAGTATTGTTTTATTATATAATGACCAAAATAGACATGTGTTTAAATTACATTTTATTGTTAGAGTATGTTTAATAAATTGTTTAGACATATTTTCTTAAATACATAAAATTACATTGCAAAATTCAATTAAATAAAATCTAAAGAATTTCATAACTTTTTTATATAAAATATGATAAAAATTTATACTTACACATAATTCAAATAAAATAAAAAGTTAATATGTATTACACTCACATTAAAACATGTATATGAAAAAAAATTAATATATAAAGAGATTAATCTTTAAAAGCTATAGTTATGAAGTTACAATATGAACTTACTATATCAAAATTTGATACTGGAGTGAATGTACATAGTTATAGTGGTAACTAGATTTTAGCGGTAATATAATATCTAATAATTTATATATTAGAGTTTCTAGATAAGTAAGACATAATAGTCTTTTTCTTAAAATACTAAGGTTAAAATAGAAACTTTAAAAATGTGTGGTAACTTATATAATAAGTTGCTTATGAAAAGCAACCCTCTACCTGCTTTTAATAAACTGGTTTTAAATAGAGAAAATTATGAAAAAGATGTTTTTATAAAATTTATCAAATACTATTTTTTTCAAAAATTTTGAAATAAACAACTTATTGAATTTTAACCTCAATTCCAAACAGGACCTTAATACATATGTTAAATAATATGTTTATTTATTTATTTTTGATGTCACGAGTGTAAGTGGTAGATTGTTTATTTTTATAAACTCAAAACATTTAAATCTAATATTTTTATAATTATGACCTTGAAAGTGTTATACATACTTGAAGTTTAAATTGGTAGATGTTTATAGTGTTTTATATGTTATAAATATCTATATTTATATATAATTCATCAAAAATAATTTTGATAACATTATTTTTTACAATTTAACATAATATTTATATATAAAAAGTTGTTATCTAATAATAAAATATTTTTAAAAATTCAAATTGAATTTATGTTAAGTATTTTAAAACAAAATAAAATTTGAGATCAAGGAAAATTCTAATATGATGTCTAATAAATAGATAGAAAATAAAAACATTTAATGAAGGTATTTGTGAGAAAAAAGCTGATTTTCCATTTAGATAAAAGTCATGAAATTTTACTTTTGCTATTTAGATAAAAATGTCTTGCATTTAAGTTTCAGATATAAAAATAAATAAGTCAAAATATCTAAACATCTTAAATTGAACCAAATTAAAACTTGGAAATAAAAACAAATAACTCCTAAGTCTTACAGACTCTACCAAGCATAAACCCAATTACTTCTTTAAAAAAAAAAAAGAGCTTTTTGTCATAAAAATCAATTTCTCAAACGAATTAGCATGTAGAAAGGTAGGTGCATAGTTTGTATATGTTATTATCATTTATATATCAAAGATAAATTGTTGAATCAAAATTTATTAGTTCAAATACAAACCTTGATGATAAAATGCAGATCTTGGTGCATGAGACATCATGTATCACATTTTTTTTTGAGTACGGTCATGTATCACATTTTAATTAATGTTCTTCTTGCATTGACCGTTGATTCCGTTCTCATTTAAGGAAGCGTACTAATATTTTCTGTTCTTCTTGCATTGTTGTTGGTTTTGTTGATGCGGTTATTTGCGTGCCTTCGAATAGTGTCAAAAACTCCTGCTTGACCGCTTGCCAGTGCTTATCATCTTTTTCTTCGGCGTTACAGTCACTTCCGATCTTCAACTTTTCTCAGGTATAAACCTCTTTCCCTTCTCTTGTTATTTTTTATCTTTCGTTTATCTAGGTCCTTGATTTCCAACGGGTAGATTCTGCCTGTAGGAAACATGCCAAACATAACAACCCCGTAGGATGTCGTCTGAAGAATCATCTTCTTCAAGTGATGTTCAACCCCTTAGTATGATTCCAGTAAGAGATTCCAGTTTAGAGGTGGGGACCCAACCACATCAGGGGGGAAGGATTAGCCAACGGTCGGGAGTGGGGGTATTCCATTGACTCCATGAGGTGTGAAGCCACACACCAGGATCTGGATAGGCTTAGGGACACCTATCACATACCAGACAATGTGGACTTGCGGGTGCCAGATAAGGGTGACATACCCAGCCGTCCTCCTCAGGGGTATGCCACCTTCCACATGGAATGCTTTAGGTGGGGTTCAGCTGCCTCTTGACCTTATTTTGCCCGACTCGTCCAGATTCGGTTGGCCTCGGGCAACCGAACCCGAATGGGTGGAGGGTCCTATCCGGCCTCTATGTATTGTGGAGATGGTGTAATCTGGGTGAGCTATCGGTAGACGAGATAAAGCATCTCTACCAGTTAAAATGCAGCCCGAAGGATGCTGGCTGGTACTACCTCACCTCCAGCCTGAAGGGCAAGAAACCCATAACTGATCTCCCCACTTCTGGTGGCAACTGGAAGGGCAAATTCTTCTTTGCTGGGGGAGATTGGGGGCATGCTGCACCTCTCTCCGAGGGGATCCCTCAGGTTCCTCATCATTTTTGCACTCCAGGTCATTTACTTGTCCAACAAATTTTTATTTTGGTTTTTCTGCTGGCATCTTTTCTCACTATTTTGCTCTGGTTGTTGCAGTATCTTGGGGTGCCTCTTATAGGATTAGGGAAGAGCTTCGAGCGCGTGTCAATACTGCCCTCGACAACGCGAGCTCATGCAGGGAGCTACTCACAGCACATAATTTTGTGGAGTTTGGCTTGGTCTCAGAGGAAGAGATGAGTGATGTGCTCAATATGTTAAAGAGGCCTGCAAGGACCTCAGGACCCGCGAGCAGCTTTTATGCTCTAGCAAAAAGGCCTCAAACCGGTGCTCCCACTTAGCCGGTTCAAGTCGGCCCCGGTTCGAGAGGCAGGCGAGCGGAAGAGGTGCAGCCCGCAGACGTCCGAGGACTGCAACGTCAGCTCGGCCTCGATCAGAACACGTGCAGGAGCAGGAGCGGCCCGATCGCACCGATCCCTACGTCAAGGACTTTGTCAAAATATGGAGGATAAGTTCTTGGATGGAATGGAATCCTATGATGTTGATGAGTTGTTAGGCACTTTCCACCGCCTCTCTTCTCGTACATCTTGTTATTGCTACCAGATTAAGGCCAAGACTCAAGATTCCCGGAGGAAGCTCTAGCGAAATTTAGAGCTTGAAGCGGAGCCTTGAGCAAAAGATGAAGAGGCAATGAAGGTTCGCAAGGAGAACTCCTCCCCGAGGAGAAAGCAAGCAATGTCGATTCGGGGCCCTCCAACTCGAGAGGAGTTGTCTCTCGTCCGGGATGAGCTACTCAATGCTCGGAAGAACTTGGACACACAGAGGTTCTCTTCGAAAAGACCATGGAGGGAGGCTTCGTTTCCGGAAGAGGGTGGACTCTTTGGAAGACAGAGCTCACTGACGAGTACAATAATGGGGTGTCTTTCAGCTATAGTTGCCTCGTGTTTGCCTTGAGTAAGGAGCATCCCGAAATAGACCTATCTAAGCTCGGAGCGACCGTCATGGAGTAAATGCTAGAGCACGATGCCCGAATCAAGAGCCGGAGTCTCCTACCGACGCCTTGGTCGAATCTGGAGAGGCTGCTCCTCACTGCTGTTCTGCTCATTGTTCCTCCTCATTGCTCGATGCCACGGAAGATACTCGCCTCCGAGGACCCAACTCCACTTGCTAGCCCCAAAGCTTCAGCCAATTGATCTCCCTCTCCTTTTTTATTTTTTTGTACTCGTATTTTTGATGGATCAATAAAGAATATATGTTAGACAATTTTCCTCCGGTATCGTATGTATATTTTTACCTTGCATTTTTCTGTTAGATTGACTTTGTGCACTTGCTAAGTATATTTTTTTAAGTGTTGGGTCCTTGTTTTTCTTCTCCGAGCCATTTCTGCTCGTATCATCTGTTGGCTTATGCATAGCAGATTCTTGCCTTGAGTTAGGCTTAAAGGCCTCTATTTATATTGTGAACTCGGTCCGCTCGAGCTGATGCTAGGCTTTGAGACTTCTAGCCTTTGCGTTATCTTCGCGAGCTCATCTTGCTCGAGCCTGCAAATGGCTCAAGCTTGGCACCGTCTCACCTTAAGCTAGGCTTTGAGACTTCGGCCTTTGCGTTGTCTTCGCGAACATATCTTGCTCGAGCACTGCAATTGGATCACGCTTGGCACTGTCTCGCCTTAAGCTAGGCTTTGAGACTTCGGCCTTTGCATTGTCTTCGCGGGCTTATCTTGCTCGAGCACTGCAATTGGCTCACGATTGGCACCGTCTCGCCTTAAGCCGAGCTTTGAGACTTCTCGCCTTTGCGTTGTCTTCGTGAGCTTATCTTGCTCGAGCACTGTAATTGGCTCACACTTGGCACCATCTCGCCTTAAGCTACGCTTTGAGACTTCGGCCTTTGCGTTGTCTTCGCTAGCTTATCTTGCTCGAGCCTACAATTGGATCACGCTTGGCACTGTCTCTCATTCAGCTAGGCTTTGAGACTTACGGCCGTTCACGTTGTCTTCGCGAGCTTATCTTGCTCGAGCACTGCAATTGGCTCACGCTTGCACCGTCTTGCCTTAAGATAGGATTTGAGACTTACGGCCTCTGCGTTGTGTTCGCGAGCTTATCTTACTCGAGCCTGCAATTGGCTCAAGCTTGGCTCCGTCTCGCCTTAAGGTAGGCTTTGAGACTTCTGGCCTTTGCGTTGTGTTTGCGAGCTTATCTTGCTCGAGCCTGCAATTGGCTCACGCTTAGCACCGTCTCGCCTTAAGCTAGGCTTTGAGACTTCGGGCCTTTGCGTTGTCTTCGCGAGCTTATCTTGCTCGAGCCTGCAATTGGCTCACACTTGGCACCGCCTCGCCTTAAGCTAGGCTTTGAGACTTCTGGCCTTTGCGTTATGTTCGCGAGCTTATCTTGCTCGAGCCTGTAATTGGCTCACGCTTGGCACCGTCTCGTCTTAAGCTAGGCTTTGAGACTTCTGGCCTTTGTGTTGTCTTCACGAGCATATCTTGCTTGAGCCTTTAATTGGCTCACACTTGGCACCGTCTCGCCTTACGCTAGGCTTTGAGACTTCTGGCCTTTGCGTTGTGTTCGCGAGCTTATCTTTCTCGAGCCTGCAATTGGCTCTTGCTTGGCACTATCTCGCCTTAAGCTAGGATTTGAGACTTCTGGCCTTTACGTTGTCTTCGCGAGCTTATCTTGCTCGAGCCTGCAATTGGCTCACGCTTGGCACCGTCTCGCCTTAAGCTAGGCTTTGAGACTTCTGGCCTTTGCGTTGTGTTCGCGAGCTTATCTTGCTCGAGCCTGTAATTGGCTCACGCTTGGCACCGTCTCGTCTTAAGCTAGGCTTTGAGACTTCTGGCCTTTGTGTTGTCTTCACGAGCATATCTTGCTTGAGCCTTTAATTGGCTCACGCTTGGCAACGTCTCACCTTAAGCTAGGCTTTGAGATTTACGGCCTTGCGTTGTCTTGTGAGCTTATCTTGCTCGAGCCTGCAATTGGCTCACGCTTGGCACCGTCTCGACTTAAGCTAGGCTTTGAGACTTCTGGCCTTTGCGTTATGTTAGCGAGCTTATCTTGCTCTAGCCTGCAATTGGCTCTTGCTTGGCACCATCTCGCCTTAAGCTAGGATTTGAGACTTCTGGCCTTTGCGTTGTCTTCGCGAGCTTATCTTGCTCGAGCCTGCAATTGGCTCACGCTTGGCACCGTCTCGCCTTAAGCTAGACTTTGAGACTTCTGGCCTTTGCGTTATGTTCGCGAGCTTATCTTGCTCGAGCCTGTAATTGGCTCACGCTTGGCACCGTCTCGTCTTAAGCTAGGCTTTGAGACTTCTGGCCTTTGTGTTGTCTTCACGAGCATATCTTGCTTGAGCCTTTAATTGGCTCACGCTTGGCACCGTCTCACCTTAAGCTAGGCTTTGAGATTTTTAGCCTTTGCGTTGTCTTCGCGAGCTTATCTTGCTCGAGCCTGCAATTGGCTCACGCTTGGCACGGTCTCGCCTTAAGCTAGGCTTTGAGACTTCTGGCCTTTACGTTGTGTTCGGGAGCTTATCTTGCTCAAGCCTGCAATTGGCTCACGCTTGGCACCGTCTCGCCTTAAGCTAGGCTTTGAGACTTCTGGCCTTTGCGTTGTCTTCTGAGCTTATCTTGCTCGAGTCTGTAATTGGCTCACGCTTGGCACCGTCTTACCTTAAGCTATGCTTTGAGACTTCTTGCCTTTGCGTTGTCTTTGAACTTGTTGGCTTCAACTTATATCTATTGAATTAACATTGAAAGCATTTTTCTTGCTTTTACACATGTTCAATATTTTGGGGTCAGATGTAGCGGCCATTTGAGCTATCATGTCTACTCAAAATTCCTCCCCATCGCGATCCGCTTCTACCTCGATCGCTCGAAAATTCTTTATTAGTTGCTTTACCTTCGGAGGAAGCCTCCATCTTCTCGCCTTTTGCTTGGAAGCTTTCGTTGAGGTGATTTGCTATCACTGTGAGTCCGTTCGAAGCTTTACCTCTTTTGCCTTCACTACCAGGGCGAGCTTCAATCCTACAATTACAACCTTGTACTCAACCTGATTGTTGGTGACTTCAAATTCCAGCTTCACGGCATACTGCATCTCTACCCCTTCAGGACTGAGAAGTACAATTCCTGTTCCTACTCCCCGATCTCCACAGGACCCATCAACTGTGACTGTCCATGCATTGGTCGAGGCCGAGGAATCTTGTGGATGCTCGCCTTCCATCTCTTCATTTCTTTCTGTGCACTCGACCATGAAGTCAGCTAAGGACTGAGCTTTTATAGCTGTTCGAGGTTGGTAGCTGATGTCAAATTTACAGGAGCTCCACCGACCATTTTACCAATCTTCTGGAGGTCTCTGGCTTGTGCAAAGTCTGCCTGAGCAGTTGGTTCGTTAAAACTATCACCAAATGTGCTTGGAAGTAAGACCTTAGCTTTGGTCGTTGTCATCGAGGCAGTGCCCATTTCTCCATCGGGGATATCTGTATCCCGACTCTTCTTTTACCGTAACCAAGCTCGTCACCCATTAGGACATAGCTAAATACAACATCAGGACCTCCCCTGCTCGAGGTGTTGATAAGCACGGGGCTCTCAGCAGATATTCCTTTAACTCACTGGAACGTCCTCGTATTTCGGTGTCCATTTTGTCTTTCTCCCTTTTTCATTTCTTGGAAGAAGATGCAGCACTTATCTGTGGCTCGTGAGATAAAGCTGCTGAGAGATGCCGCTTTTCGGTTAGACTTTGTATTTCCTTAAGTGTACGTGGGGACTTCATCTCCACTCATCGCTTTATCTTTTCCGGATTGGTTTCGATTCCTCTGTGACTAACCATGAAGCCCAAGAATTTTCCCGAACTAACTCCAAAGGCACACTTCTGCAGGTTGAGCTTCATCCGATATTTCCTTAGGAGTGTAAAGGTTTCCTCCAAATGCCTTACATGCTCTTCCGGGTCTTTTGACTTGGTGATCATATCATCCACATACACCTCCATCGTTCGGCCGATCAATGGCTTCAAAACCTTATTCACCAATCTACGGTATGTTGCCCCTCGTTCTTCGAGCCAAATGGCATAACCTTGTAGCAAAACAGACCCTGATTGGTGATGCAGGCTGTACACTCCTCGTCTAGCTGGTGCATGGGAATCTGGTTATAACATGAAAATGCATCCATGAAACTAAGCAATCCGGTGCCTCGCCGTGGAGTCCACTAACCGGTCTATCTTTGGCGTGGAAGCTATCCTTTGGACGAGCTTTATTTACATCCGTGAAGTCCACGCACATTCTCCATTTCCCACTTGCCTTCTTTACCAACACTACATTTGAGATCCACTCGGGATAAGAGACTTCCCTTATGAATCCCACTTTCAGCAGCTTCTCCACCTCACAATTCATGGCCTCGTACCTTTCTTGGTTGACACACCTCCTTTTTTGCCTTACTGGCTTTGCGTCCTTCCGTATTGCCGACCTATGACACGCCACCTCCCGGTCAATCATGGGCGTATCCTCGTGCATCTAAACAAATACATCGAATGTGCTCGCAAACACTTGACCGGATCTTCCTTCAATCGCCCGCTAATACCGAGCTGATTTGGACCATCTTCTCGTGGTCGTTCGACCTTATTATAATTTCGTCCGGTTCCTCGCTCGGTTCTCGCCTTCATTCTTTGATTCCCCTCGAGTCTAACGACGTTATTTCTACAACTCCTCGCGACCCTCCGGTCGTTCTTGACGACTCCTACTGACCCGTTCACTCGGTATTTCGGGGTTAAGTAGTGGGTGGATAAAACCGATTGGTCGATTTCATGAATGGTCTCCCAAGTATTACTTAGTAGGGGTTGATTTCATCCACTACCACAAAGGCTAACTTGATGACTCCCAGAGGGGCCAACTTCCCTCCTCTACACCCTTTCAGGGAAGTGTTTATCTGCTCGAGGTTCACATTCGTCATTCCCAAGTGGTCTAGTGTGGACTTGAAGAGAATGTCCACTGAGCTCCCTGAATCCACCAACATTCGATCAGCCTCCTTGTTGGCAACTTTAGCCTTCACAACCAAGGCATCTTCATGGGGATACAATATCTCTTCTTCATCTTCCTCTATCCACATAATGGGCACCTGCCGTACCTTAGCCTTTTTTACAGCTGGCGCAGCGAACAGGACCTCCCGGCCAGCAGCAGCGTACCTGCAATAGTTTTTCCAAGCCCTGTTCAAATTTCCTGCCATCGTGGGTCCTCTTGAGATCATGCTATAGACACTGGTCATCCTCCTTTGGCTGCTGCTCGACCACTGGATGCCCCTCTTTGACAAATTCATCTAAATATCGGTTTCAAACCAGGTCCTCCACCTGGTTCTTTAAATCCTGGCACTGTGCATCGAGTGGCCGTGATCGCCGTGGAAGCAGCAAAACCGTCCCCTATTTCATTTGCCAGCTGGTTTTACCATCAGTGTTGGAGGGCTCAACAGTCCTCGCTCTTCTACTACTTGGAGCATCTCTTCGAGTGACACCTTCAAGGTCGTGTATTGCCTGTAGGCAGGGTCCTGCTCAACCACCTGTATAGCCCGATCACTCGGGAGGCTTCTCGGTGGGGGTGGCAATGGACGGTGAGCTCTGTTGTGGTCCTGCACAGGTCAGGTTAGCTCAGCGGTTGGTTATGGGATGGATGGTCTTCATGCCACCTGTACTCCCTGTGGTCCCAGCCTGGAGATTTGTGAGGTAGGGTAGGAACCATTCGTGGCTGGGGAGTTCTCTGATAGGGATTATAGGGGGCAACCGGTTCCCTCATCGTCCTGGAAGTTGGTGCTCCCCGGTCTCTGGGCTTCATCTCCTATATGTTCCCGAACGGGGACGTTTCCGCGGCTAGACTCAGGGATGTCATTACATGCTTTCCTCTGTCCCTCCTTGAGTTCTTGTAGTATGGACGTTAGTTCTTCTATTTGTTTCTCCATCCGATCCATTCTCTCCTGGATTTCCAGATTCTGGGCCTCATTGGCCACCTCCCTCAAGGTCACCGACTCATCTGGACTTATTCCTCTTCTGTTGTTTCCTCTTATTGTTGTGTTTTTTGAATGTACTGGGAAGTCAGGCTTTTTGAACTGATCCCCACAGACGGCGCCAAGATGTTGATGTGGTTTTTTACGTGCCTTTGAATAGTGTCAAAAACTCCTGCTCGTGGTATGCTCGAGCTCGAGCAAGACTGCTTTCCAACTTCAATTCCTTTGTATTCACCGGAACGGCAGTCTCCTCAGGCCTCTACTCATAAAAACAGGGTCAGGGGTCGCCGGATGTTGTTCCGGCGAAAACCCTCCAACGCTCAAGTCAGTGATCGAGTTATTCTTTTTGTATCCCTTTTAGTTAGAAAGACCGGAGGAATAGAAGTGGTGTTTTCGTCTCCCTTTTGTGAGAATCGCCTTCCCTGGAAAAAATCAAAATGGAGAAGAAGAAGAAGAAGAAGAAGAACACTGTCTAAGATTTTTTGAATCCATGCCTCTCTTTCTTTTTTCCCCTTATACTTCCGTTTTCCTGCCCTTTTTTTTTCGGGGCTGCCGTTCCGGCGTTTATAGTGTCTAGGCCCTCCGACGGTAGGGATTACTTTGGCATTTTCTAGAATACGAGATTGTCCAGTAGGCATGGTTCACATGGCTCGATCATAGTGTCGAGCGTGTGGCATGGAATGATGACGTCGTGGGGCGTGTGCTGGCCATCGATAGCTGATCGTGATACCATACAGCGTGGGGTATTGGTCAAGCATCGATCGTCGTGTTGAGTTGTTGAAGAGGCAGGTGGACTATCTCGAACCGGTCATGATCCGGATCTTGCATTTCCTCCGTCTGCGTGATTGGCGTGGTTGAGTCATGCTTGGGGATTTGAAGACCTTGAGCGGGAGGGTGAGCTCGGGTTCGACCAGGTCTTGGACTCCTCGACCTTGATCGGCTTTGACGCCTAATAAGGTTGTCTTCGTGCCAGTGATCGAGTCTTCGCTCGAGATGGGTTGACCTCGAGGTCTTTTACTCGAGTGGGTTGGCCTCGAGGAGACACCGCTCGATATTACCCAAAGAAGTTTGCTTCTAAGTTTGATGGAAACATACTAGCATTGTCTACGTAAGTTATGTCTTCACAAGAAACAAAGGGACAGTAATAATCGATCGAGGATCTGATAATGAAGCTGATGAAATGCAATTAAGAATCTCAAAGTTTTGATAGAAACTTTAATGTATGGAAAATTGGATTCCAACTCTCACTAATCATCATTCTATCATTAATCATTATATACATTTATATGAGGATAATTTCATATAACTCTTTCTCTACTACTAGTTTATTTCCACTGAAATTCTTATTCCAATTAGCATTATACTGGCTAGATTTAGCATTAGATCCAGTTTGGGCAACATTAGCTGAAAAATTCAGTTTAGCCTCTTTGTTAGCACTCATTTGATTTGCCTCCAATCTAGCTTTATAAGTTAAAAACATAGAATAAGCTTCATTTACAGTCATTTTAGCCAAATTTACCTCAATATACACAACTACAGGATAATAGATTTGGCCTAAACTAGAGATTAAGTGAGTAAGGAAATCGAGGGAGGTAACATGACTTCCAACTACAGCCAATTCATATGTAATTGCCTTCAATTTTCCAAAAAATTCAGCAATAGACATTGAACCTTTCCTAAGGCTATTGAGCATCATTTTTAGATGAACCTTTTTAGCAAAAGTTTCAGATCCAAATTGTTGTTCAAGGTTAGTCCAAAGTTCAAGAGAGGTTTCAGAATTTACCATAAGACTGAGAATCTTAAGGTTGATAGAAGACATGAGCCAGCTTAACAACATTTGATCCTTGTGTTTGCAAGCTGTAAAGGCTGGATTCTCTCGAGCAACTTCAGTAACAGGGATCTCAGCATCATTAGGATTTACAAAGGCAGAATTTACAATTGAATGAGGCAGAGACTGATGTAGACAACGTTTTGAACAATCGAGAAAATCTTTAAGGCCAGTAGCACGAACAGAAGAGAGAATTTGGGATTTCCATATTGTATAATTGGATCGGTCGAGTTTAATTGGTGAAATAAATGTAAATGAGGAAGCTGAGGACATTGTATTAGGATTTGAGCTTGAAACAACCATTGGAGCTTGTAAATCTAGCTCTGATACCAAGTTAAAGTTTGTTTGTTTACTAAGAAAATTGGACAGAAAGTTCTAAGAATCTGGAATATGGTGATTTTATTATTTTGCTCTATTGTATCAGTATATATACAATTATTTGGAAGCATTTAGAAGCTTCATCACTTTGGTACACACTTTACAAATACAAGCTACTGATTATAACTAACTTGCCAGCTCAGCTGCCATGTCAGCATGATAACAAATTCTTCTTAACTAACTATAACAGTGAAAACTGAATGCTAAGACTAACTGATACTTAACAAAACTAATGTTAACAAACTTCTCAAATCAGTTAACTAATTATTATCTTAACATTGCTACTATCGCTTTCTTTCAAGATCGAGAAGTCGCTTATTTGTACCACCTAACAATCCCAAAAAACCAAACAAATTACTCATAAAACATGTTAAAGATACCATCAACACGAGCTGGGAGCCTGTATTACATGTGCTATATTTTGTTCCTGTTTATTTGTTTACTTGAAAATAGATTGGAGGGAGATTTCAGGCAAAGATTCGCCTTGTGGATTGTGGCAACAAATTTGACTGCTTTTATGCATAGATAAAAGATTTTTTGCCCGAATAATTCAATTTAGTTGGAGAGTTGAAATCTATAAATGAGATTCTAGTATTTTTCATTTTCTTTTACTGATTCACGTACGTAGGAAAGCTTTTATTGGATCAATTAGAGGCTCATAGGAAAGTTTTTCGTTTATTTGAGGAAGAAAGCTTTTTCCTTGGTTAATAATGAATAAAAAAATAAATAGATAAATAAAAAAAGTATTAAGGAAGAGTAGTCTCGATCTGATTCAGAATTTTAAAATTTAAGAAAGTCCAAGAAAATTATTAAACCACAAGATTTAATAGTCTTATAACTTAAAACGTATAAACTACACATTTTATACATTCTCCCCGACTTTTCCACACTTTAAAATCTGGGATTGGAGCATTTCTATAATGAAGAGTACAGGTCATTTGTCATTGTGGCTTCTTCTTTAAGGTATGTTTACTGTATATGGAAAATTATGTCTATTGAATTCTATATGTAGTCGAATGTTATTAATGGTCATGAGAATTGTTTTTTTCATAAAGTTGTTCAATGAGAAGGAAGGGGATAGGGTTATTTAAGGAATTTAATGAGTGTTATTAGTAACAATAACGCTATATATCCAAAATGTTTTATCCTAAATAACTATCACAAATGATGTGACATTCATCAATTCGTTGGTAAGATAATATAATTAATTCACTTTAATTTTGTAAAGAACTATCAACCAATTAATGAATGCCACATTATTTAGTATAATTTTTGGGATAAATAATTTAGAATGTATATCACTACTCTATTAATAAACAGAGTAATTTTAGTTCTTTAATTAATGGGTGCATTCAAAATAGGTGTTTTATGATATTATTAGAAGGTTATATTAGCTCATTGATAACTAAATATAAATCAACTTATTTCTTAATTTGAATGGTAATTTAATTAAAATTTTAAATAAATTATTTTCTTAACAAAAATTTTTACACCCATCCTATTTTCATAATTTATATATATATTTTTAATTTTGATTAAAAATATTTTTTTGAGAAAATTATAAGAGTTCAAAGTTATAAAGATGGAAATTATTTACTAAGGAGAAAATAATTTAAGATTTCAAGATTTCTTCAACTGCTATGAGCCCCTTCATTTTATAGCTGTTTTATTACATGAATGCCCTTAAATCAACTTAAAGATATAGATAAATTACGCCCACCTCTTAAATATTAGAATAGAAAATAAAAATGTATTGAAAGAAAATTTAAAAATTTTAAAAATGATAAAATAAAGGGTGTTAAAAGTATTTTTAAGTTGCATGTAGCCCTACCCTAATATGAGATAGATATTAAAAAAAAAAAAAACAAAGAGTCCTCACAAAGTAATTCGCTCAATCAGTATCAATATTCAATAGATTGCTTGCTCATAAATTAATTCACGGATATGTACGTATAACGAATCAGTACCATATAAGAAACAACAACAAATCATATGCTCATAATGGATAATTACTTCTTTTATTAAAATATAGCATCAATTTCTTTGTAATTGATGGTTATTGCAAAAGTATTCTTACGACATAAGAGAAATAACTAATAAAGATCACCGAATCTTGCTGGGCCAATGACATGCTTGCTGAAGGGTATAAGATGTAATTATCCACAGTCCTCCTGATCAAACATTGTTCATGTGTAAGTCCCGAGCAATCATCACTATCAGGTGATGTTACAGAATTGGTAGAAAATGAAACATATGGCTTAGATTCTTGCACAGTACTAGAGCTCGAAATAAGTATGGTTTTAGTGCTTGCTACTACAAGCAAAGCCAAGATAATGAAACTGAGACTTTTCGACATTTTGTAATTTCTACTTTGAATTGTAAACAACTTAATGAGAATTAAAAAAATGGTGAAGAATAAGAAGCAAACGAGGCTCTATATATATGAATGAATATTAAGAAATGAGTTATGATGGTCTTTATGATATTGACGGTTCCATGAATGAGCATTGAATAAATCATGTTGCATTTATTTTTATTAACTATTGACTTCAATATCTTGTTGTGTTGTCATGCTTGGTAATTGAAACATACAACTAATTAATTTTATAATTTCAAAATTATTTTTATTTAATTTATGTCTTAGATTTTTCTCTTTGTTTAACTCTTTTCCTATTATAATTATGAATATTGTTATTTTATGAAATATTATTTAGATTAATGAATTTGTTAATTTTTAGGCATTGCATGCAGCGAAAAATATTATTTTAGGCCTTGCTGCAAGCGAGAAAATATGACATCACATAAAATGAAATGAAAATAGTAATAAAATAAAATATTAAAAATCACACGGTACTATAATCAACAAAAATCCAATCATCTCCTCTTCGTTTCAGCCAAATATATATATATATATATATAGAGAGAGAGAGAGAGAGAGAGTGTGTGTGTGTGTGAGAAATGTTGTAATCTAAGATCCTAAATTTTATTAAAGTGTAGAAAAACTATTAATCCGTTATACTATTACACCATATGGTAATATCTTAGACCAAAGTTATAATACACACATATATTATATGAATAATTTTTCGATTAGGATCCCTAACAATTTGAAACTCAATTTATATATATCAACAAGATTAAGGAATGAGATTAATTGCTGATTTTTATTTTTATTAATGCCAAAAAAACTAAAATAATAAGTAGGCCCAATCTTGAGTTAAAAATTTCCTCTGAAAGCTCTTCATCTTTTCCTAACCAAATCCCTAGAGAGGGAGCTCTTACTCTCCTTCTCCAGTGGCCTTTCCTTTTCTTTTTTGTTTTTTTTTTTTTCAGCCTCCTCATCCTTATGGATTCAGGATGGTTGTTTATTTTGGTCTCATCCACCTTTAGATCTAATTTAGTTTCGTCTTCCTTCGTCTGTGAGGAAAATTACTCTGTGGGATTAATTTGTACAATAAATCTATTTTTATACCATTTAGAAAGCCTATGTTGATGGAGATTATATCGAAAGAGTCAAAGACTTCCAACTAGAGCTCAAACTGATTATATCGAAAGAGTCAAGGACTCCCGACTAGAGCTCAAACCATCTGTATATTGTGAATGAAAGCTTTTACTTCCTGGCTAAAAGCATTTTTTCCTATTATTTAGTAAGATTTTATTGGTTAATCCAATTGGTTACTACAGATTTTTATATCTTGATCTCTGTAATATTTATTGATGATGTACTGCAAATTATTGTTCTGTTGTTATTTGTTTAATGAAATATTATATTTTCCTGTCAAGTGGGCCCATAATATATTGTTGCATTCTTTTGTATCCTCCTATTTTTTCTCTTAAAATTAATAAGCTTTGAATTTAGAAACAGATTAAGATTATCGCTTAATTTGCAAGGTTAACTTTTGTTCTTAACTATATTGAATTAATTCAGATATCAAGATTAACTTTCTTAATTTTTTCACCCAATCAAATTATATTTCATGATTGTATGATAATTAATTTTGATTATTTTTTAATAGAGTGATTTATTGTTTTTAGATTATATATATATATATATATATATATAGTAATTTTCTAGTATGACATCTTTATTTTTATTTTCATATGGACATATTTTTAAGTTATGCAGTTATTCATGACTTTATAGTTCATTTAAATATAAATCCATTAAACACCGGGATTTAATAGTCCATCTGCATTTAAAAAAATGAGAACATCTGCATATATATACAAGAAAAGAAAAGGAAAAAGGGCAAAGTAACGGTGTTGATACTTGCATTTGCATCAAATTCAAGCTCCGCCACTTCTTCTCCATTCAATCTAGCTCAGACTAAGATTCACTCCTTTGCGCCTTTATTAAAACCAAGTCCTATTAAATTTCTAAAACAAAACCTCTCAATTGTCACTCCCTTAAGAAAATACTCGCCAACAGATCGAAGATGGCTCTGCTGAGCAGTTCTTGGAGAACAATATTACGAGATTCAAAAGAGGAAGCAACGGTAAAGGCAGGTAGGTAGGCAGTGTCCAGCTTCAGACTGCTGTCGTCACTTATCGAAAGAGGTGTCGTCACTTTTTAGAAATTATAAGTTTCCTTGGTCTCTTCTTCTTCTTTTTCTTCTGGTATTCTTATTGTTATTATTTTTCATTTTTATTTTTTTGCTTTAGTGTTGCACCTGCTTTCTTCAGGTATTCTTATTGTTATTATTTTTTATTTTTATTTTTTTTGTTTTAGTGCTGCACCTGCTTTCTTGTTCATTTCCAATTCTGTAATTTTTACTTTTGGAGTTTTCAGGTTGCTCTGGTTTCAATTGTTCATATCTCGGACAAAGAGTACGTATACTTATAATATAAATTTTTTAATTTTTTGCTTTTGATTGCACTGTAAAGACTTATTATTAGAGCTAAAATGTGTGCAAATTGGTAATTTTGCCGCCAAAAATCAGTGTAAATTAAGAGATTTTGATGAGTAACTAGTGAGTGCCTGTGAATAAACCTTGTGAATTGATAAGGGTAGTAGTAGTTTGTAATCGCACTTGCAGTCTATCATGTGGACGAATTGAGGAAAGAAGCATGAAATATTGGATCGTGTTTTTAACTCTTACTTATATATATATATATATATATATATAATATTGATTAATCAACCGTTCATCAAATTATGAATAACTTAAAGATTAAATATGTTTAGAAGTAGCATTTTGCTTTTGCCTTATGAGTGGAATGATTACTTTGAACCCCTTGTGAGATTTTACTTGCTTATAACTACCGATCCCCCTGGCTTGTATGAATTTTTGTTTTGTTATTGTATTAATTTTTCCAATCAAACCAATTTGAAAGATAATTATTTCTCATTGTAGGTACTTTGAAACCCTCCAAAACGAACTTGAACTCTATGATTGTGTCCTTTATGACATGGTAACAAGCAGGGAGAGTTTATAAAAAAGAAGAAATTCCATGGATACTGTTGTGCGCGGAATGTAAAATCAAGCGCATCGAATAATCACAGAAAAATAAAGGATACAAAATTTTAACATGGTTTGACAATTATGCCTACGTCTATGAGAGTGAGAAAAAAATAATTAAATTACGAATAATTATTTGAGTACAATTTTGAGTAAAGAAACTTCATTTCTTAGTACTTAAATACACCTAGTACTCTTACACACACTTGAAAGAAAATATCTATCAATTGCTCACAATCTCTAATTGCTCACTCTTAATAATTCTTCACTTGAATTGTTATAAATTTTGGAATGTTCAGTAATGAAAATCTATGCTCAATTTAATAGGAGTGCAAATTGCACTATTGCACCTACCTCTGGCAAATCGTCAAGATGTACTGTATTTAAAGACTAAACTTACCACATGTTTTTGCCAATTTGCCAAGCTTTATGACAAATTATCATAAAACTTTATCTTTGTTAAAAAGCTTGTCTTGACTTTCTCAAATCTCCACGTCGGTGAAGATTTAACTTAATCTGAGCCTATTACTAACGGACCATCATCTAAAAAATGGATGCATCTCTATTCGTGCCCACGTACCCAAAATATGGGATCAAACTAGTCGTAGTCCAAAAATTCTCCGAACTCAACACATTCAAAGAATTTGAAATTAGTTTCAAGTAATGTTGAAACTTAACTCTAGAAGTCACATTTGTTGACATATCTGATGACTTATCTTTGGTATTGATCTTCTTTAATAACACAACATTGTTCTTGATAGCTTCCCTCACATAATATACTTCATATCTATGTGTTTTCTCCGAGCATGATATGTTTGATTTTTCGCAAGGAATATTACACTTTAATTATTACAGAAGACCTCAATGTTCTCCTAGATTATTCTCAAATCACCTGACAAGCCTTTCAACTAGATAACTTCTTTTACAGCCTTAATTGTAACCATGTACTATGCTTTCGTAGTGGAAAGAGCAATTGTCGATTGTAGAATCGACTTCTAGCTGACTGGACCTCCATCCAATATCTTTGCTTCTCTAGGTCTCCAACAAAATCAGAATCACAATACCCAACACATTGTTGACCACAATCCTTCTTGAACAATAACTCAACGTCAACTGTCCTATATAGATATCGGAGAATCCACTTCACCACAAGTCAATAGTCTTTACTCAGATTATGCATGTATCGACTAACCATACTTATGGCTTGAGATATATCGGGCCTTGTGCACACCATAGCATATATAAGACTACCCACAACACTAGTATATGAAATACATATAACAAGTATTTTTTAAATACATATCAGTTTAGTTTTGTCATCCATACTAAATTTTTCTAGCACATTTTTTAAATAAGACATTTGAGTCAACTACACGCTTTCAGAGAATCTCCATCACAAGTATTCTCCGTGCATCTTCCAAGTCTGTCATCTTAAACTTAGAAGCTAGTTTCTTTTTTAATCTCTTAATCTCACATCTATTCATTGAAACTATAAGTGTATCGTCGACATAAAATAACAAATAGATAAAAGCTCTATTTTGTAGTCTTCTAAAGTAAAGACAATGATCATGTTCACTTCGGTGAATTTACGCCATTATATGAATTGATTAAATCTCTTGTACCACTTGTCTTGGTGAATACTTTAGCTCGTATAAAGATTTAATAAATTTACACATATGATTCTCCTTTCCAACAACTTTAAAACCACAAGGCTGATTCATATAGATTTCCTCATTTAAATCTCCATGTAATAATGTCGTCTTAACATCCAATTAAGCCAACTCTAACTCATGTTCTACTACCAAAACAAGCAGGACACGAATGGAAGTATGTTTTATGATCTGAGAGAAAACTTCATTGTAGTCAATCCCTTCCTTCTTAGCAAAACCTTTCACTATGAGCCTTACCTTGTATCAAAGAGTTTATTGATTTGGAGATTCTTTCTTTTGGTGTAAACCCCATTTATTACCAATAGCTATTTTTTCCTTAGGTAACTCCACAAGTTCCTAAGTCTAGTTTTGATGAAGAGACTTCATCATTTCCTCCATGGAAAACTTCTATCGATCACTTTCATTACTGCAGTAATGCTTTAGGGATGTCATTATCAATAGCAGGAAGTGCAAGAAGTCTACCACTTGTGTTTGATGAAAGCCCTTGAAAACCAATCTTGCCTTGTACTTAGATATACTTCTATCAAAATTGTATTTGACCTTGAAAACCCATTTGTTGCTAATAATTTTTCTAGCAGTTTCTCTGGGAACAAGGACCCAAGTTTGATATTGCTGTAGAGTATCAAATTCTGCCTACATAGCTTGTTTCTATTTTGAATCTAATAATGCAGCTTTAACAGATTGTGGTTCAAGGCGTTGAGTGACTGTTGAATATGTTTTGGGTTTAAATACACTAGCTTTTGATCTGGTGATCATGTAATGGTCATTTTAAGTTGGTTGGCGTGCTGGTAGTATTGTTTCTAATGTTGGCTAATTTGGTGGTATTTGTGGCTGCTGTGTTGAGGATGATTGAGTATGTTGAGTTTGTGATTGAGAGGTATTTGAAGAATGTTGTATGGAAAGGATATGAAAATTACCTGAATCAAGTCCTGCACTTGGAACAAGAGAATTGACTAAAGCGTTGTAAATAGTTCATTGTCTTGAAGAGATATAGTTGAAGAAATAAATTGACCTGAATTTGTATTTTGTTGGACATAGATCAAATTTTGATCAGATTTTAAAAAAGGAAAGAGTTCTGAGTATGGAAATTCAAATTCATTAAACCTAACATGCCTGGTAATGTAAACTTTGCCAGATGAATCAAGGCATTTATAACCCTTATGAATGGGACTATAGCTAATCATGAGACATTTTTGTTTGTGAAAACTGAGTTTATGTTTGCTATATGGTGTTAAGAAAAGGGAAGCAAGAATAACTAAAGGCTTTAAGGAATTGAAAGTCAGGTTTCTATCATATAACTTGATGTAAGGAGATGTGTTATTTAATGTAGGTGTTGGTAACCTGTTTATGAGAAATGAAGCTGTATGAAAAGATTCCCACAAAAAAGATAAAGGCATTTTTGCTTGAGCAAGTAAGGTTAATCATGTTTCAACAATTTGCCCATGCTTCCTTTCTACTACTCCATTTTGATGGTGTGTATGTGGACAGTTATGTCTAAAACCTATTCCTTCTTCTTCAAGAAAATGTTCGAAGCTTCTATATTCACCTCCTCAATCTGATTGCAGCAACTTCAAATGATAACCAAATTGCTTTTCAACAAAGGCTTTAAAATATTTGAAAGTATCTAAGGCTTCTGATTTGAGGGTTAAAGGAAAAATCCATCAATATCCACTATAGTCATCCAGAAATTAATATAATATCTATAACCTTGTAGTGAAGGAACGGGTGCTGGACCCTCAAAGATCTGTGTGAATGAGCTATAAAGGAGTTGTGGTTGATCCCTGTTGAGTAGAAATGTAATTTATGGATTTTACCATATTTACAAGCATCACAAAAATCAGGTAATGACATTGAAGAAGGAAGTTAAAGTGAAGACAGTATACACTTCAACACATGTTTATTGGGATGCCCAAATCTTTGATGCAATAAGTTTGCAGAAAAAGTAGTTTTCAAGCGACATTGAGCAATATTATTATGGGTGCACGTTTTATTTGAAACATTTGGAACTTTTGCTAAGAGATTACAGGCTGAATTATTGAAAGTAGAGAGCATAGATCTAAGAACATGAGAAAGATTACAAGAATTGGACACAAGATCATTTTAGGAAAGTAACTGATATAAACCTCCTCTAGTAATCCTTTGTGCAAGATGCACTTCTTTCTTATGGTCCTTAATAAAACACATATTGGCAACAAATTCAATGGTTAAGTTCTATCTTCAACTAATTTGGAAATACTTATAAGATTTTTAGAGAGATGAGGAATACATAAAATGTCTTTTAAGTGTAAAGTTGAACCAGATGATGTATAAAGACATGAATATCCAATATGTGAAATATGTAATCCTTGACCATTACCAACATGTAGCAAGTGATTACCTGAGTATTCTCTTCCAAGGCTTAAGTTTTGTAGATTGTTGGTGAGATGATGAGTTGCTCAACTGTCTATGTACCAGCCTTGATAAGCAACATCACCTTCAAGTAGCCGAAAAGCGACTCCGGGTACCGAGTTCGATAAGAAGGTCTTGATCATTGAGTACTCGATAAGAATTGTAGCCTCATGGGGAATGGAAAAGAATAAATTCTTTGTTAAATATGTTCCTACACTCGGTTGTTGTGTGTTTAGGCTTAAAGCATATCCGACAAATCACATTAGCTAGGTTGGGATCCCGGCCATTTTCCCATTGCCATTGTTGAAATTACCTCTGCCACCATAACTATTGCCGAGTAATATTTCTATTTTCGAGTACAAAATCCTCCTCTACCACCAAATTGCATCCCATTCCAGGCATTGTTCCAGTTAGATCCTTCATTGTTCCAAGGACTATTCCAATTACCTCTACCTTGGCCTTGTGGAAAATCTCTAGTATAATTACCTCTGCCTCCACTACTAGTATTATTTCCACTAAAATTCTTATTCCAATTAGCATTATACTGACCAGATTTAGCATTAGATCTAGTTTGAGCAACATTAGCTGAAAAATTTAGTTTAGCCTCTTTGTTTGCACTCATTTGATTTGCCTCCAATCTAGCTTTATGAGTTAGAAACATAGAATAAGCTTCATTTACAGTCGTTTTAGCCAAATTTACCTCAATATACACAATATACACAACTATAGGATAATAGAGTTGGCCTAAACTAGAGATTAAGTGTGTAAGGAAATCAAGGGAGGTAACATGACTTCCAACTACAACCAATTCATCTGTAATTGCCTTCAATTTTCCAAAAAATTCAGCCATAGACATTGAACCTTTCCTAAGGCTATTGAGCATCATTTTTAGATGAACCTTTTTAGCAAAAGTTTCAGATCCAAATTGTTGTTCAAGGTTAGTCCAAAGTTTAAGAGAGGTTTCAAAATTTACCATAAGACTGAGAATCTTAAGCTTGATAGAAGACATGAGCCGGCTTAACAACATTTGATCCTTGCGTTTGCAAGCTTTAAAGGCTGGATTATCTCGAGCAACTTCAGTTAGGATTTACAGAGGCAGAATTTACAATTGAATGAGGCAGAGACTGATCTAGACAACGTTTTGAACAATCGAGAAAATCTTTAAGGCCATTAGCACGAACAGAAGAGAGAATTTGAGATTTCCATATTGTATAATTGGATCGGTCGAGTTTAATTGGTGAAATAAATGTAAATGAGGAAGCTGAGCACACTATATTAGGATTTGAGCTTGAAAAACCATTGGAGCTTGTAGATCTAGCTCTGATACCAAGTTAAAGTTTGTTTGTTTACTAAGAAAATTGGAGAGAAAGTTCTAAGAATCTGGAATACGGTAATTTTATTATTTTGCTCTATTGTCTCAGTATATATACAATTATCTGGAAGCATTTAGAAGCTTCATCACTTTGGTACACACTTTACAAATACAAGCTACTGATTATAACTAACTTGCCATCTCAATCGCCATGTCAAGATGATAACAAAATTCTTAACTAACTATACGAAACTAATGCTAAGACTAATCGATACTTAACAAAACTAATGTTAACAAACTTCCCAAATCAGTTAACTAATTATTATCTTAACATTGCTACTATCACCTTGTGGATTGTGGGAACAAATTTGATTGCTTTAATGCATAGATAAAAGTGTTTTTGCCCGAATAATTCAATTTAGTTGGAGAGTTGAAATCTATAAACGAGATTCTAGTATTTTTCATTTTCTTTTACTGGTTCACGTACGTAAGAAAGCTTTTATCGGATCAATTAGAGGCTCATAGGAAAGTTTTTCGTTTCTTTGAGGAAGAAAGCTTTTCCTGGGTTAATAATGAATAAAAATAAATAGATAAATAAATAAAGTATTAAGGAAGAGTAGTCTCGATCTGATTCAAAATTTTAAAATTTAAGAAAGTCTGAGAAAATTATTAAACCACAGGATTTAATAGTCTTATAACTTAAAACGTATAAACTACACGTTTTATGCATTCTCCCAGACTTTCCCACACTTTAAAATCCGAGATTGGAGCATTTCTATAATGAAGAGTACAGGTCATTTGTCATTGTGGCTTCTTCTTTAAAGTATGTTTCATTGTATATGGAAAATTATGTCTATTGAATTCTATATGTAGTCTAATGTTATTAATGGTCATGACAATTGTTTTTTTCATAAAGTTGTTCAATGAGAAGGAAGGGGATAGGGTTATTTAAGGAATTTAATGAGTGTTATTAGTAACAATAACGCTATATATCCAAAATGTTTTATCCTAAATAACTATTACAAATGATTTGACATTCATCAATTCGTTGATAAGATAATATAATTAATTCACTTTAATTTTGTAAAAAACTATCAACCAATTAATGAATGTCACATTATTTGATTATTTGGTATAATTTTTTGGAATAAATAATTTAGAATGTATATCACTACTCTATTAATAAACAGAGTAATTTAGTTCTTTTATTAATGGGTGCATTCAAAATAGGTGTTTTATGATATTATTAGAAGGTGATATTAGCTCATTGATAACTAAATATAAATCAATTTATTTCTTAATTTGAATGGTAATTTAATTAAAATTTTAAATAAATAATTCGCTCAATCAGTATCAATATTCAATAGATTGCTTGCTCATAAATTAATTCACGGATATGTACATATAACAAATCAGTACCATATAAGACACAACAACAAATCATATGCTCATAATAGATAATTCCTTCTTTTATTAAATCAATTTCTCTGTAATTGATGGCTATTGCAAAAGTATTCTTACGGCATAAGAGAAATAACTAATAAAAATCACCGAATCTTGCTGGGCCAATGACAGGGTTTAAAGGGTATAAGAAGTAATTATCCACAGTCCTCCTGATCAAACATTGTTCATGTGTAAGTCCCGAGCAATCATCACTATCAGGTGATGTTACAGAATTGGTAGAAAATGAAACATATGGCTTAGATTCTTGCACAGTACTAGAGCTCGAAATAAGTATGGTTTTAGTGCTTGCTGCTACAAGCAAAGCCAAGATAATGATACTGAGACTTTTCGACATCTTGTAATTTCTACGTTGAATTGTAAACTACTTAATGAGAATTAAAAAAATGGTGAAGAATAAGAAGCACACGAGGCTCTATATATATGAATGAATAGTAAGAAATGAGTTATGACGGTCTTTATGATATTGACGGTTCCGTGAATGAGCATTGAATAAATCATGTTGCATTTATTTTTATTAACTATTGACTTCAATATCTTATTGTGTTGTCATGCTTGGTAATTGAAACGTACAACTAATTAATTTTATAATTTCAAAATTATTTTTATTTAATTTATGTCTTAGATTTTTCTCTTTGTTTAACTCTTTTCCTATTATAATTATAAATATTATTATTTTATGAAATATTATTCAGATTAAATGAATTTGTTAATTTATAGGCATTGCATGCAAGCGAGAAAAATATGATTTTTAGGCCTTGCATGCAAGTGAGAAAAATATGATTTCACATAAAATGAAATGAAAATAGTAATAAAATAAAATATTAAAAAATCACATGGTATTGTAATCAACAAAAAATCGAATCATCTCCTTTTCGTTTCAACCAAATATATATATATATATATAGAGAGAGAGAGAGAGAGTGAGTGAGAAATGTTGTAATCTAAGATCCTAAATTTTATTAAGGTGTAGAAAAACTATTAAGCCATTATACTATTACACCATATGGTAAGATCTTAGACCAAAGTTATAATACCCACGTATATTATATGAATAACTTTTCAATTAGGATCCCTAACAATTTGAAACTCAATTTATATATATCAACATGATTAAGGAATGAGATTAATTGCTAATTTTTATTTTTATTAATGCCAAAAACTAAAATAATAAGTAGGCCCAATCTTGAGTAAAAATTTCCTTTGAAAGCTCTTCATCTTTTCCTAACCAAATCCCTGGAGAGGGAGCTCTTACTCTCCTTCTCCAGTGGCCTTTCCTTTTCTTTTTTGGTTTTTTTGTTGCAGCCTCCTCATCCTTATGGATTCAGGATGGTTGCTTATTTTGGTCTCCTCCACCTTTAGATCTAATTTAGTTTCGTCTTCCATCGGCTGTGAGGAAAATTATCGTGTGGGATCAATTTCTACAATAAATCTATTTTAATACCATTTAGAAAACCTATGTTGATGGAGATTATATCGAAAGAGTCAAAGACTTCCAACTAGAGCTCAAACTGATTATATCGAAAGAGTCAAGGACTCCCGACTAGAGCTCAAACCATCTGTATATTGTGAATGAAAGCTTTTACTTCCTGGCTAAAAGCATTTTTTCCTATTATTTAGTAAGATTTTATGGGTTAATCCAATTGGTTACTACAGATTTTTATATCTTGATCTCTGTAATATTTATTGATGATGTACTGCAAATTATTGTTATGTTGTTATTTGTTTAATGAAATATTATATTTTCCTGTCAAGTGGGCCCATAATATATTGTTGCATTCTTTTGTATCTTCCTATTTTTTTTCTTAAAATTAATAAGCTTTGAATTCATAAGCAAATTAAGATTATCGTTTAATTTGAAAGGTTAAGTTTTGTTCTTAACTATATTGAATTAATTCGGATATCAAGATTAACTTTCTTAATTTTTTCACCCAATCAAATTATATTACATGATTATATGATAATTAATTTTGATTATTTTTTAATAGAGTGATTTATTATTTTTAGATTATATATATATATATATATATAGTAACTCTCTAGTATGGGCGTTTTTATTTTTATTTTCATATGGACATATTTTTAAGTTATGCGGTTATTGCATGGCTTTATAGTTTATTTAAATATAAGTCTATTAAACACCATGACTTAATAGTGTATCTGCATTTAAAAATATGAGAACATCTGCATATATATACAAGAAAAGAGAAGGAAAAAGGGCAAAGTAACGGTGTTGATACTTGCATTTGCATCAAATTTACACATATGATTTAATAAATTTACACATATGATTCTCCTTTCCAACAACTTTAAAACCACAAGGTTGATTCATATAGATTTCCTCATTTAAATTTCCATGTAATAATGTCGTCTTAACATCTAATTAAGCCAACTCTAACTCATATTTTACTACCAAAACAAGCAGGATACAAATGGAAGTATGTTTTATGACTGGAGAGAAAACTTCATTGTAGTCAATCCCTTCCTTCTTAGCAAAACCTTTTACTATGATCGTTACCTTGTATCAAAGAGTTTATTGATTTGGAGATTCTTTCTTTTTGGTGTAAACCCATTTATTACCAGTAGTTATTTTTTCTTTAGGTAACTCCAAAAGTTCCTAAGTCTGGTTTTTATGGAGAGACTTCATCATTTCCTCTATGACAAACTTCTACTGATTACTGCGTAATGCTTCTTAGGGATGTCATTATCAATAGCAGGAAGTGCATAGGCTGCCACTATGTCTTTCGCAAGTCATTCGAGTTTCTTTATTATTCTTTTTGGCCTCCTAATTGCTATAGTCTCATTTTTATCATCTACATCTTCAGTTGTTTCTTCCTCTTCTAAGACATCAACAGAAACAAACTATTTTTCAACTCTTGGTGCCACCTCCAAAGTTGAACTCTTCTCTATAGAACTAACTAGTACATATAGAGTTGCACTAAACTCCACCCACTGTAATATCTTATTTGTCTTGTTCTCCACATACTGAGAAGTTAAAGCCTTTAACATAGAAGCTTCATCAAATGTGACATCTCTGCTATACACAAACTTTTTATCTTTACGATCCTAAAATTTGAACCTTTAACACTACCTTTAAATCGCACAAAGATAACTTTTCTTGCACAAGGATCGAGCTTATTATTCTTTACATGATAATAAACTAAACACCCAAACATACGAATGGAGTCATAGTCTTGTGCATACTTTTCAGACCACATTTTTATAGGAGTTTTACCTCAAATTACAGCAGAAGGTAACCGGTTTATTAATTGACTTGTGTAGCTCACAGTATGCAGCCCAAAACATTTTATCTAAATCAACTTTAGATAACATATAACATACTTTCTCTAGTAAAGTACGATTCATACGCTTAACCAAACCATTCTGTTGCAGAATATGTCTCACCGTAAAATATCTTTTTATACCCTTACTCTTGTATGCTTATAAGAATAGATCATAAGTATATTTACTCCCAGTATAAGATAGTAATACTTTGATCTTTTTGCCAGTTTTTGTCTCTACTAGTTTCTTGAATTTCACAAAAATCTCCAGAACCTTATCATTTACTCGCATGGTGTGCACTCACATACGTCTAGAGAAATTATCAACAAATGCAACAAAATAATGGCTTCCACCAATTGATGCAGACTTAGTTGGTTCTCATACATTGTTGTGCACAAGTATCATGATTAGCCGTACCATACTGGATATTTATTTTTTTGCCAACTACACAATACTCACAGAACTTTAATTTACAAGTTTTGATACCTTTTAAGAGTTCATACCTCATCAAAGTTTGCAAATACTTCTCTCCAACGTGTCATAGTAGTACATTCCATAGCTTGGTGGTGCACTATGCGGCTCAGCAACATTAGCTTTATCAGTTCTTTAATTTTTCCATCAAATATTTTGAGCCAAATTTTTCCTATCCTTATTATGCGACAAGATTGATCATTCCCTATCACAATTTCACCATATTTTATTTTACAAAAATTCATAAACTATTCTCTAATAGGACACAAATGATAGATTGCTCTCGTATCAAGTATCCACTCGCTCGAACTAGCCATATGCGCTATAAGCGTAATACTTAATGAATAATCAGAGTTTTAATCTTTACATGACATATTTGCTGCTACTGGTTTTTCTCATCTTTCTTTTGAGCCTTTGGATGCTATTTCCTCCAATGGCCGTTTTTATGACAAAAGAAACACTCATATCATGTTATATTTCTGCTTCTCAATTTGGATCGAGAATTTTTTCCACTATACTTCTTTTTCTTCTCTATCATCTTTTCTATGGCTAACAAGGTTTCAAATGATGCTCTTTCAAAATTTTTACATCATTCCGAATTTCCAAATTAGTTAATGTAGGCATACTTCTTTGAAGATGATCACACTTTTTCCATATATTAAGGTAGTCACGAAATGACTCTATTCTTCTAGAAGTGAGTGTAGTAGAATCATAGCATTGACTTCATCCTTAATATCTTCATCTAGATTCTTTAAATTAGCAAGTAAATTTTCAAATATTGAGACATGATTGTGCATTGATATTCCATGCTTTATTCGAAAGCCATATACCTTGCTCATTGCACGAAGATGATTTTCAGGACTTTTTAGCAAGTACTTTTCCTCCAATATAGGGCATAAAGTCAACAAACACTCCTCATCTTTCACTAGATATTTCACCTCTTTGGTCAAGTAAGATCTGATTCGACCACAGGTTTTCTTGTTCATAAGATCCTAAGTTTCTTCATCAGACAAGTGTATTTTATTTTTCAGAACAATATCGAGATCGATTTGAATAAGGGTATCCATAACTTTGCGCCTCCACATGCCATAGTTGATTTTCCTATCAAACTTTTTAACATCCATCTTCTGGCCTCCAATAACAGGTGCTACATGATGATGTGACACGTCTCACCTCTCACATTAAGTGTCTCCTAAAATAGTTTGCGTAAATCTCTCCCCAAATCTAAAAGTTTCACCTTCTATTATTTTCTCAATAAACTATTCACACTTAAAAAATAGCTTCTATGATGCTAATTTCGCTTGAATATATGCACTAGAAAAGTTTATAGGAGAGTGGAAGAGTTACAACGGTCCCACTGAAAGCCCAAAGTCCTTAGATTCTTATTGTCTTATTAATAGAACTTTCTTAGAGATGCATAAATACACACTACTCACAATAGATTATCTCCTAAGTATAAATGACTGTTTCTACGGTATTTATAAATAGTACTATATATGTGAATAGTATTATATACACGAATAGTATTATATATGCAAAGTACGAATCGTTGGCTCTGATAGCACTTATTGTGCGCGGAATATGGAATCAAATACATTGAATAATCACAGAAAAATAAAGAACACAAAATTTTAATGTGGTTCGGTAATTATGCCTCCATTCACGAGAGCAAGAGAAAAACAATTGTAATACTAACAATTATTTGAGTACAATTTTGAGTAAAAAACCACACTTCCTAGTACCTAAATACACCTAATTTTTTTACACACACTTGAAAGAAAATACCTATCAATTTCTCACAATTTTTAATTGTTCATTCTCAACAATTATTCACTTGAAAATGCTCTAAATTTTAGAATGATCAATAATAAAAATTTGAGCTCAATTTATAGGAGTGAAATTGCACTGTTGCACCTACCTCTGGCAAATTGTTAAGATGTATTGTATTCAGTGCCTAAACTTACCACACGTTTTGGTCAATTTTTCAAGCTTTTTAAAAAATTATCATAAAGCTTTATCTTTGTCAAAAAGCTTGTCTTGACCATCATAGATACAAAGAAGCTCAAAGGTTCATGAGGTTTGACATTCTAATATGCATTCAGTGTCAGATGGCTCGAATTCTTATGCTTGATTTCCAATTAGAATGTCTTGAATACCTTGCTGAGAATTTGTGCCATATAGATCTTGATTATGAGACCTTTAAGTTACTTGTCTTTTTCTTTTATGATCTGTCTCCCTCTCTCACTATCTCTCTCTTACTACTTTATTGATTTCACTTTTTAAACTGATGTATTAAATGAGAGCATGATCATGAAGGCTATAAAAATACATGTTTCTAAGGTACTTCATTCCTTTGTTCCCATATTATATTCTGTATGGTAGCCATGTCATGTTCAAATACAACACAATAAGGAAGAATTAGGACAAGGAGTCGGACTTTAGGGTTTCTTTAATTATACACTCCTTGCACTTCCTAGTGTTTTGACAAAGATTATAATTTTATTATTAGAGCATCTCCAAAAGATTATTCAATTTTTTTTTCAAATATCTATTTGTTTATCCATGTAGTAAATAAGAGAATAGAAAAACAAAATCTCCTCCAAAATACTCATTAAATAAGAACAAATTAACATTATTTTAATCAAATCTTTCCTTCAACTACCCTTTATTTTTTCTCAACAAATTTAATTGCCCACCATTTTATCTCTCCAATTACTTTTATTACCCTCAATTTTTATCCCTCCAACAAATTTAATTACCAATGTTGCATAAATGATTTTTCGTCCCGTTCTAAATCAAAATTCTTGTACTTGTGAAAATAACCCCGCACTCGAGCCCAAAAGTTTTGGTGTGTTTGATCATGCTCTTAGACAACATCCAAACTATAATATTCGACCATGATAAACAAGATGCATATCTTTGTCCGTTGAAAAGCCTTACCACATTTTCTTTTTTTGTGAAATGGAATTGAGAGGAGTTGCTGATGGAGATAGTTCAACGAAGTGAGATGAATTAGGAATTTATGTAAAAATGTCTGGATGATCAAATTGACCCATTTTGTTGAAGTCAAGTGAAAAAATGAGTAATGGTATTAGTTTAATAATCTTTAATAGGCTTAAAAAAATAGTCGTTAAATAGTTATTATTATTTTTTAAAGGAAACATAAATTATAATTATAGCATTCTTATCATTTCAATAAATAATATTAATAAAAAAAGGAAAACTCACTCGGCAATATTGAGGAGTTAGGAGTGAGAAATAAATCTTATTTGAAGAAATTAAATTAACGTGTCTTTTGAAATATTTTATATTGATAACACTCTTCAAATAAAAAGTAAAATCTTACTTCAAAAGTCTTTTGGGGATGCTCTATTTTATCTAGACTATAAGGACCATGTACGTTTCTTGGGATTTGATGCATTTCTGTACTTTATTCTCTCCCAAAATTGGCATTTTGCTCAGTTTGTCAATGGCAGCCGACTCCTACGTCTAATACTGTTTGTCTTCCCTTTCAGCTTGATAAAGGTCAAAGTTTATATGCAAGGGATATGACTCTCAAATTAACTAACACTATAATGCAACCTTCAATTCCAAAAGACTTAGTTCCTTGGAGATCCAAGCTTTTATGAGCTTCATGTACTTCCAATGCCGTTTGTAGGTCTTCTCCTAATCGGAAGTATCTAAACTGGTGTAGGAACTCAGTCATCGGAATATCCAGAACTAGAACCATTATCTATGGTTGGTGCCTCAATGAAAGTCTTCCAGGCAAAGCGACTAACATTTGAGCAAGTATTAATCAGTTATTTTGGTTTACATATTGATTTTTATCCATTTTGATGTATAATAACTAATGTTTCATGTTATATAATTTACCGGTCTCTCGTATGTCGGAGTTGAATTAGTTTAGTTTATATATTGTTGTTTACCCGCTTTAATGTTTGGTAACTAATGTCTCATGTTATATGATTTACCAGTCTCCTGTATATTGGAGTTAAATTTCACTTGTTACATTTGGCTACAGTGTCAGTAATTGTGGTTTTGGTTAATAATTAAATCATTACAGATGACTTATCTTTGCCATGGATGAAAAATGATTTTAAGCATGCTACGGTTTGCGATCATTCAGTTCTAGGAGAGAATCTCTAATAGGAGTACTCTGATCTTCCACACTTTTATTTTTATCTATTGGTTGTTTGCTAGTAGTAATAAATCTACAACCTTAAAAGTTTTTAAACTGTTTGTTTTAAAGTTATGTTTGTAATTAAGGCATTATGGCTTTTACAGTCGTTGTGAAATGGAGTTGCTTGCAGTAAAGTGTGTGGGTGGATGGTAAATATTAGCTACCTAGTAAAAGTAGTTATTTTTACAAAATAGATTATGGTTTCAAAGTTAAAGCATTGCAGTTCCAAACATACCATTAGGTTCTTTGGCTTACTTGTATCCATTTCCTATTGAGATTGCTTATTTGCTTACTATGTTTTATCTAGGTACAGTATATGCATCATTTTAGAAAAATGTTGGGGATGGTGGTTGGGAACAAAAATGATGCACAGTTGAGTTGCCCTATGTGTGTTTTAATTTTTTTTAGTGCAAAGTCTTGCCAATTAGTGAATTGATCAAAGTATCTATCGTACAGGTTTACTCCAGTGACAGCAGATGCGGAGGAGAGTTATGTTATCGTTGGCGAGACGAACAGAGCTGCAATTAAAGCTCTAAGAAGAGCAATTGGCGAGGGCCACAATAGAATTGCCATACTGAGTGGTGGTGGCCACACGCCAGACTTGTTGAGGTGACTAAGGGACAAGTTCGACCTGTTTCCTTATCGGGTTCAGTGGATAACAACTTGGTCCATAAGAAACTGTGACTTAAATAGCAATTCCTTTCAATTTCTTAAGACAATGGCTGAAGTTTTAGGTTGGCGATTGAACTGATACCAGACTTTATCATAATTTTTTCTTCAGTCCTTGCACTGTATCTCTGGTTTTGAGAAGTAGGAACTTTTTTTTAGCTCAACAGTGTATTAGATCTCGCAAATTGCATCCAAACTTCTCCTGGATGTTCATAATGCTCATACGCTGTGAAAATCTCAATTTCAATTTACTGCCATTCAAATTCATGAGGCCAAATGTAATTTACAAATGCCTCTGGCTAGAGGATAGCAAGTTCAAAATTTTGTTTCGGTAGGACTTGTATTTCTATTACTATGAAATTTATAAATGAAGTAGTTAATAGTTTTGTCAAATTTTCAGGGGCTTAAAGGGGCGAAGAAAGACATAACAACTCTTGAATGGAAATGGAAAAGAGATGTAACTCAGTTCCTTCGAAAATTGTAAGATCTTTGGCGCAAGAAGGAGGGGTTGATCCTTATCATCTTGACTTGGTTCTGATTTCTCTTTTTTTTTAAGAATACCGCTCGCTACCTATATCTTCTTAAACATCTCATATATATCAAAGGTACACAGATTTGTTTGTCAAGCTACAATTTCAAAAGTGTAAAATCTAATTGAATTTATTATCAATTGAAATCAAAGTTGCCATTTACTTTCTTTCTTCCTTCGTCCATTTTTTTGAATAATTTATTGCTTAGCTTCGTCTCGATTATAGATTTTTTAACCATTTGTTGAACGTAAAGGGTGGAGTATTGTTGGTGCGTGTTTCTGGTCACTCCTAAATAGTAACGTTACCTTCTGCTCGCGGTCACTCGAGCAGGATTTTCAGATTGCTTCTGTATTCTTCATTTGCTGGAGTTATGATGTCTTCCTGCCTGTATTCAAAGAAAAAGTATCAGGGGTCGCCGAGTATTTTTTCGGTGAAAACCCTCCGACATCGAAGTCGATGAATCGAGTTGATTCTTTGCGAAGTCTTTCTAAATCTAAGAGAAATCAAAAAATAGAGGACTCAAGGAGATATAGAGAATCCAAGAGAAAAATCCAAGAAAAAGAAAATGGAATTCCCAACCCCCTTACCTTACCCTTTGTCTGGTATATATATCCTCCCTTTTTCCCGCCACCCTTACTTGGGTGCCTTCCCCTACATTAATTGTGCCTGTTCCTTTCTGATAGCTATGGGTTACTGTGGCACAACTTGGGAGTGCCTGTGCCTTTCTGATAGATATAACGGAGACGTGCACCGGTCATCGGTAACAGTGACAAGACCCTACGGCGTAGGGGATGCCTGTCAGTCATCGATCGCTGTGACAAGTTATCAAGGGAGGGGGCTGCCATGCTCTGCTTTCATCTCGTTCATGGTGCTGTTTGTTGAAGCGACCAGGATAAGCTTAGTGGTTAAGGACCTTTGTGACCTTACTTGAGTAAGATGGGAATATCCGAGCCTGACGGGCTTTAAAACACTTGACTTCGACCAGGTTTGACACCGAGCAGGGGTGTCTTCGTGCTAGTGATCAGGTATTCTGTTCTGCTAGTTTGCCCTCGAGCAGGGCTGCTCGACATTCCCTAAACAAGTATTAAAAGCACTTATAAGAAAATTCATTCTTCCTAGTCTTAATAAGAAAAATTATAAAGCTCAAACATGTCAATCAATGGACATCACAAGCAGAGAATTTTACTATTTGGTTGGTCTGTCATAGCAGCTGCAGCTCCCTTAATCGTCTTTGCTCAAGCAACAAAAGGCGATGCTTCTTTATTAAAGATGAGAGGATAATGACAACCTTCAGAGCTACATCTCAACATGTTAACCAAGAGTTAATCAAGTCATATAAAATGGAAACTTAAGGTTACAATATCTCTTACAGAATTTCCTTACTAAGATTTTGTGCTTTGAATTGGTTCTTTGCTAATCAGGCTTGGGGAACAATGATAACCTCAAGAGATTATGTCTGAATGATATTAACATTATTGTAGAGATACCTAGAGAAGAAATTTTGAGGCAACATAAAGAAACGCAAGAATGCATTACAGAAAAGTAGAAGATCTAATATTGGTAGCAATCACGTCAGTTTATGTGCTATAAAATATGCAGTTCACGATGAAATTTGTTCCAGCAGACAGTTTTGCACTACTCATATATGACATTCTTTCTTTACCTTCTAACCAAATTTTATGCCAACCTTTACAATAAGCTAACTCAACCACCAAAATAGCTGCCATTATTTCGGAAAAGCAAACTATGTTCAACCCCAAATATAGTACAAAGCTACCCAAATAACTACTATCATCACTCTGGAAAACACCCTCGCAAGCTACCAAATAATCTTAAATAACAATAAAAAAAAAAAGGCGGTTCCTGAAAATAATGTACTAACTTTTATGCAAGAGTAAAAATATAAAGAATAAGAGAATGAACCAAAAGTTTCATTGAAGTTAATATCATTGGGTAAGGAGTACCTAGAGCTGAACATATCCAAGCTCGAGCCGGGTGTGGACGCGTATATGACTGAGCAGGATGCCCGAAGCCAGAAGCCAAGGGATCCATCTGCTCTTTTGAACGTGGCTGCTGTGAGGCCTGGATAAGCTGCTCCTCCACCTGAAGAAGTCCATGCTGCTCCCACAATTGAGAAGGACCCTCAGGCTACTTCTCCTCCTCAAGCCCCTGAGCCTTCTGCTGCTAGCCCGATTGCTCCAGCTCCTTGACTGGCTTATGATTGACCTTTTTTTTTTTTTTACTTGTATTCGTAATCTCAATAATGAAACAAAAGATAAATATTTTCTCTTTTTGCCTTCGTACTTTTAATTTCCAGCAGGCTTTGAGTTTTTTCCCTTATCCTCGGGACTATGGTTTATTTCTTGTTTGCCTTGCCGAAATATGAACAATTGATTGTCCCTTTACGAATCTTGGCTGTTTTGCCTTAACCCAAACAGGCTTTAAGATTTCTGGCTATAGTATTTTTCTAGGTGAGCTTATCGTGCACGAGCTCATCCTGACTGCGTTCGGCTCTTCGTCTTGCCTTAAGCTAGGGTTTGAAGCTTGTGGCCTTCAACCTTTCCTCACGAGCTTATCCTGCTCGAGGCTTTGTTTAGCTACTCTTGGCACTTTGCCTCGCCCTAAGTTTAGGCTTTGAGACTTACAGCCTTTAGCTTTTCTTCGCGAGCTTATCTTACTCGAGCCTTTGGTGGGCTTATGCTTGGCACCGTCTCGCCTTAAGTTTAGGCTTTGAGACTTACGACCTTTGCATTTCTTCGTGAGCTTATCTTGCTCGAACCTTTTGTAGGCTTATGCTTGGCACCGTCTCGCCTTAAGTGTAGGCTTTGAGACTTGTGGCCTTTGCATTTCTTTGCGAGCTTATCTTGCTCAAGCCTTTTGTAGGCTTATGCTTGGCACTGTCTCACCTTAAGTTTAGGCTTTGAGACTTATGGCCTTTGCATTTCTTCCCGAGCTTATCTTGGTCGAGCCTTTTGTAGGCTTATGCTTGGCACCGTCTTGCCTTAAGTTTAAGCTTTGAGACTTATAGCCTTTGCATTTCTTCGCGAGCTTATCTTGCTTGAGCCTTTTGTACGTTTATGCTTGGCACCGTCTCGCCTTAATTTTAGGCTTTGAGACTTATGGCCTTTGTATTTCTTCATAAGCTTATCTTGCTCGAGCCTTTTGTAGGCTTATGCTTGGCACCGGCTCGCCTTAAGTTTAGGCTTTGAGACTTATGGCTTTTGCATTTCTTCACGAGAGCCTTTTGTAGGCTTATGCTTGGCACCATCTTGCCTTAAGTTCAGGCTTTGAGACTTATAGCCTTTGCATTTCTTCGCGAGCTTATCTTGCTCGAGCCTTTTGTAGGCATATGCTTGGCACCTTCTCGCCTTAAGTTTAGGCTTTGAGACTTATGGCCTTTGTATTTATGTGTTTTTATAAGCTTTAATTTGCTTGCATTGTATTAATTTCGGAAGCGTTTTTATTGCTTTTATTCATGTACAGGATTTTACACACTTTTATTTTGAGAGAAACTGAATATCAATGCTGGTAATACAAGGAAACTTACTGAAAATATTTCATCAAGTGCTGGGCATTCCATGGCCTCTTAACTTCTCGTCCATTCGGATAAGATAGCTTGTATGCCCCTGGACCTGCTACTTGTGAGACTCTGTAGAGACCCTCCTAATTCGGGCCTAACACCCTTTGCCTGGGATCTTTAGTGTTCTGGTTCACTATTCTAAGTAACTAGTTCCCCACCTTGAATAAGTGGATGTGTACATTCTGGTTATAGTAGCAGGCCACCATCTGCTGATATTCTACCACCTTCACTACTGACCTTTCCTTTTTTTTTCCTCTAACAGATCCAAGTTTGCACACATCTGCTCGTTGTTCTGCTCCTTGTCGAAGTGCTCCGTCCAATGTGTGTCTACCCCTATCTCTGTCGGGATTACTGCTTCGTGCTTGAAAGCCAGGGAAAATGGTGTCTCTCCTGTAGCAGTCTTGTGCGTGGTCCTATAAGCCCACAACACACAAGGCAGCTCATCCACCCACGCTCCTTTCTGCTCTCTCAGCCTGGTCTTCAAGAGGTGTTTAATGGTTTTGTTCGCGGCCTCCACGTGCCCATTTGCCTGTGGGTGTGATGGCGAGCAGAACTTCAGCTCTATCCCCATGTGTGTACAAAAGTCTCTGAACTTGTTGTTGTCAAACTGCCTCTCATTATCAATAACCAGCGTGTGGGAAATTCCATACCTGCAAATCATATTTCTCCAAATAAAGTCAGTGGTCTTGTTTTCTGTAATGCTGCTCAATGCTTCCACTTTGACCCATTTAGTAAAATAATCGATTGCCACCACCGCATGCGTTGCAGATGCTCTTTCTTTTGGCAGTGGCCTGATCGGGTCAATCCCCCATTGGGCAAAGGGCCATGGTGAATTCATCACAGTGAGGTTCTTCGCGGTTGAGCTATGTGATTAGCAAAGCTTTGAAAACTCTTGCAGCTTCTGGTCTTTTCTTGTGCGTCTTTGCGCATCCTAGGCCAGAAGTACCCTTGCCTTGAAACCTTAAAGGCTAGAGACCTTACTCCAGAGTAGTTTCTACAAATCCCCTCGTGCACTTCCCTGAGTACATAATCAGCTTCTTCCTCGTCCAACCACTGTAACAGCGGTAAGGTGTACACTCGCCTATACAGTACCCCGTCGATCAATGCGTACCTTGCTGCCTGACACCTCATCTTTCTTGCCTGCTTCTTATCAGTAGATATTGTCTCTTTCCTGAGGTAGGCAATAATTGGATCCATCCAGGTGCTGCTCTAGGTCATGTTCATTACCTCGTCTTCCTACTCGATGCTCGAGTTGGTCCTGATCTCCACAGAAATCGACTTGGGCATTTTGAGGTCTGACCCAGCAGCCATCCGGGCTATCACGTCTGCTTTAGAGTTTTCCCCTCTCGCAATCTATTTCACTTCTACCGCTCGAAACTTCCCAACCAATTACCTCACCTTCCGAAGGTAGGCCTCCATCTTCTCGTTTTTTGCTTGGAAGCTTTCATTGAGGTGGTTTGCCACTAGTTGGGAATCTGTCCGGACCTTCACCTCTTTTGCCTTTGCCACTAATGCGAGCTTCAGTCTTGTAATTATAGCCTCGTTGTTAGCTCATTTGCCTGACTCTGTGCATTCAGCCATAAAATCTACCAAGGCTTGTGCTCTAATTATTGTTCGGGGCTCGTAGTTGACGTCAAACTCGCTGACCTCTATTGACCACTTTACCAACCTTCTCGAGGTCTTCGGTTTGTGAAGGATTTACCTTAGTGGTTGGTTCGTCAGGACCACTATCGATTGTGCATGGAAATAAGGCTTCAGCTTCCGGGCTGCTGTTACCAGTGCCAGTGCCCATTTCTCTGCCTGGGGATACCAAGTCTCAGCCTCCAACAAAGCCATGCTCATGTAATACACGTGGTTTTGCACCCGACTCTTCTCTTATCAAAATTGATCTTGTTGCCCATTGCAACACAGACCAAGTCATGGTAGAGGACTTCTCCCGCTCGCGGCGTTGATAGCAACGGGGCCTTTAACAAGTATTCCTTCAACTGCTGGAATGCCACCTCGCATTCTAGTGTCCACTTCGTCTTCCTCCCTTTTTCATCTTCCGGAAAAGTTATGGCACTTATTCGTCAGATCGAGAGATGAACCTATTCAGGGCTGCTAGTTTACCCGCAAGGCTCTATATTTCTTTGAGAGTGCGCGGGGACTTTATCTCTATTATTACTCTTATTTTCTCTGGGTTGGCCTTGATTCCTTTGTTGCTGACCATGAAGCCCAAGAACATCCCCGAACACACTCCAAAAGCACACTTCTCAGTGTTAAGGTTCATCCGGTAGTCCCTCAAGAGCGCGAAGGTCTCTTTCAAATGCTTGACATGCTCTTCTACATCCCTGGACTTGGTGATCATGTGATCGACATAGACTTTCGTTGTGTGGCCAATCAGGGGCTTAAAAATCTTATTCACCAGCCTCTGATACGTCACTCTCGCATTCTTCAAGCCAAAATCTTGTAGTAGAACAGGCCTTAGTTGGTGATGAAGGCTGTGCATTCCTCGTGTGGCCCAAATATGGGGATTTAGTTGTAGCCAGAAAATGCATCCATGAAGCTAAGCAGGCCGTGTCCGGCTGTAGAGTCAACCAATTGGTCTATCTTCGACAAGGGAAGCCATCTTTTGGCAGACTTTGATTAAATCTGTGAAATCCATGCACATCCTCCATTTCCCACTTGCCTTCTTTACTAATGCCACATTCAAGATCCATTCAGGATAATTAACTTCCCTGATGAATCCCACCTTGAACAGCCTTTCCACCTCGCTGTTCATGGCGTCATATCTCTCCTGGTTGAAGCATATCCTCCTCTGCTTAACCGGCTTCGCATTCTTTCTCACTGCCAGCCTGTGTGAGTATATTTGAAGCTTTACTTCTTTTGCCTTCACTACCAACGCGAGCTTCAATCCCACAATTACAGCTTCATACTCGGCCTGGTTGTTGGTGACTTCGAATTCCATCTTCACGGCATATTGCATCTCTGCCCCTTCAGGATTAAGGAGCACAACTCCCGCCCCTGCTCCCTGATCTCCATAGGACCCATCTACTATGACTGTCCATTCAGTGGTTGAGGCTGAGGAGTCTGATGGATGCTCGCCCTCCCTCTCTTCATTCCTCTCTGTGCACTCGACCACGAAGTCAGCTAAGGACTGAGCTTTTATAGCTGTTCGGGGTCGGTAGTTGATGTCGAATTCATTGAGCTCTACCGACCATTTTACTAACCTTTTGGAAGTCTCTGGCTTGTGTAGAGTCTGCCTGAGTGGCTGGTTCGTTAAAACCGTCACCGAATGTGCCAGGAAGTAAGTCCTCAGCTTTCGGGCTGCTGTTACCAAGGTCAGTGCCCATTTCTCCATCTACAGATATCGAGTTTCAGCCTCCAACAAAGCTCTGCTCGTGTAATAGATGGGGTACTGCACCCCTGACTCTTCCCTCACCAGAATCGAGCTCGTTGCCCATTGGGACATAGCTAAATACAGAAACAGAACCTCTCCTGCTCGAGGTGTGGACAGTAACGGGGCTTTCAGTAAGTACTCTTTCAACTGTTGGAACGCCGCTTCGCATTCTGGTGTCCACTTTGTCTTCCTTCCATTCCTCATTTCTTGGAAGAAGACTTGGCATTTATCCGTGGCTCGAGATATGAACATGTTGAGGGATGCCAATTTGCCTCTAAGACTTTGTATCTCCTTGAGGGTACAGGGGGGACTTCATCTCCACTACTGCTCTTATCTTTTCCAGATTGGCCTCGAGCCCTCTATGACTGACCATGAAGCCCAAGAATTTTCTCGAACCAACCCCGAAGGGACATTTTTCTGGATTTAGTTTCATCTGATATTTTCTTAGGAGTGTGAAGGTTTCTTCCAAGCGCTTTACATGTTCCTCCACCTCTTTCGATTTGGTGATCATATCATCCACCTAAACCTCCATTGTTCGGCCTATTAGTGGCTTGAAGACCTCATTCACCATTCTCTGGTATGTTGCCCCCGCGTTCTTCAGGCCAAAGGGCATAACCTTGTAGCAAAACAAACCCTGATTGGTGATGAAGGCTGTGCACTCCTCGTTTGGCCGGTGCATGGGGATTGGGTTATATACTGAGAAGGCGTCCATAAAACTAAGCAGTCCATGCCCGCCGTGGAATCCACCAGTTGGTCTATTTTTGGCAATGGGAAGCTATCTTTTGGGCAAGCTTTATTCACGTCTGTATAGTCCACACACATTCTCCACTTCCCACTTGCCTTCTTCACCAACACCACATTCGAGATCCATTCGGGGTAAGAGACTTCCCTTATGAATCTTGCTTTCAGCAGCTTCTCCACCTCGTAGTTTATGGCCTCTGCACCTTCTTGGTCGACGCACCTCCTCTTCTCGCCTCACCGACTTAGTGTCACTTCATATTGCCACCGTGACACGCCACCTCTGGGTCAATGCCGGCCTGTCCTCGCGTGTCCAAGTGAACACATTGGAATGTGCTCAAATGCTTGAGCCGATCCGGACCTTCTTCTCATGGTCGTCTGACCTTATTCTAACTTCCTCTAATTCTTTAGCGGGCTCCTGTCTCCCGTTCTTTGACTCCCCCCTTGAGTCTAATGACGTTATTTGCATTGCTTCTTGGCTGCCACAACAGAATGACTCCTCACGACCCTCCGGCTGCCCTTGACGACTCCTACAGCCTCATTTACTCTGAGACTCGATTGGTCGATCCTCGAAACTGCCTTCCCAATATTGGTTGGTAGGGCTGACTTCATCCATCACCACGAAGTCTAGCATCATGTTCTTTTCAAAAGGCCTCTAGCCCATCGTCACAGCCAATTTAATAATTCCTAGAGGGGTCAGCTTTCCTCCCCCAAACCCTTTCCAGGAAGTGTTCGTCTGCTCGAGGCTCGCACCTACTATTCCCAAATCCTCGAGTGTGGGCTTGAAGAGGATGTCTACCGAGCTTCCCGAGTTCACCAATATCTGATCAACTTCCTTATTAGCAACGTTTGCCTTCATGACTAAGGCCTCCTCATGGGGGTATAGTACCCCCTCATCGTCCTCCTCCATCCACATGATGGGCACCTGCCGCACCTTAGCCTTTTTAGCAGCAGGTGCAGTGAAAAGGACTTCTCTGCCGGTGGAAGCGTATCTAGAAATAGTTTTTCCGAGCCCTGTTCGAGTTCCCTACCATTGTGGGTCCTCCTGTTATCACTCTGTGGCCGGTGGTTCCAGCTCCATGTCATAGGCTCGGTCATCCTCCTCTGGTTGCTGCTCGACCACCGGATGTCCTCCTTCAATGACCTCATCCAAATACCGATTTCTAATCAAATCTTCTACTTGGTTCTTCAAATCCCGACACTATGACGGTGAGTGGCCATGGTCACCGTGGAAGCGGCAAAACCGTCCCCTATCTCGTTTACTAGCTGGTTTAGCCACTTAGAATATCTCTTCGAGTGACACTTTCAGCTTTGTGCATTATCCGTAGGCGGGGCTCTGCTCACCACCTGTATCGCCCGATCTCTCGGGATGCTTCTCGGAGGGGGTGGTTGCGGGATGGATGGTCATCATGACACCTGTACTAACTTTGATCCCGACCTGGAGACATACGAGGCCGCGCGGGAATCATCTGAGGCTGGCGAGCTCTCTGATAAGGATTGTAGGGAGCAACCTGATCCCTTACCACTTTAGAAGTCAGCGTTCCTCGGGCAGGACCTTCTTTTTCCTTCCTCTTCATTCTACTGCCCTGTTCACTTCTCAGCTTCGCAGCCTTTTCCTCTTCGATGACCATGTCCATCTTCACTTGCTCATACGTATGTGAATATGAACGGATCTAAGGGCTCCGTCAATTGTACCATGGTCTCCCCATCCTAATTCCGTCCTTCAGCCCCCTCAACGCTTAGGGATGATTAAATGCCCTAAGATCCAAAACCGATTGGTGGTACCTCTTGACAAATTCCTGGAGTGGTTCTCCCTCCCTCTATCTTATCTTCGACAATTCCATCATGTCATCTTCGGGGCTCACTACACCCCGAAATTGCTCTGCAAATTCTTTGCACATCTGTTCAAAGCTCAAAATGCTTCCCCGTGGCAGCCTGCGGTACCATTCTCTTACCCTTCCTTCAAGAGTGAGTGGGAAGGCCCTGCGATCTCCGGGTCACGACAAGCCCTCAGACTCGCCATGTCGTTGAACCTCTCTATGTGCACCAGCGGATCACTCTTCCCTGAAAACTTTAAATCCGGTAAACGAAAGTCACGAGGAATCATGACGCCCATAATCTCCGCCAAGAGTGGAGACTCGTTATCTAGCATTATCCTCCAACTTGGGCTTTTCCTGTTTCCTCGAAGGTCCTCTATAACTTATGCCAACCTATGCACTTCCCCCTCAAACTCCTCCGCGCGGGAGGTTCAAACCGTATCCTACAAATGCTGACGGGATTCCCTTTCCTCCATGTTCGTCTCCTCCTTCCCGGTAACATTTGGTATTCTCGACCTGGGCTTCATCTCCGCGATGCTCCCCGATGAGGCGTTTCCACTCATCGGACTCAAGGACGTCATTACATGCTTTCCTCTGTCCCTCCCTAAGTTCTTGCAATATTGACGTCAGTGATTCCATTTGTTTCTCCATCCAATCCATTCTCTCCTAGATCTCTCTATTTTGAGCCTCATTAGCCACTTCCCTCAAAGTCACCGACTCCTCTGGACTTACTCCTCTTCTACTGTTAACTCTCATTGTTGCGTTATGTCTTCTGAATGTGTTGGGAAATCAAGCTTTTGAACTGATCCCCACAGACGGCGCCAAGATGTTTATACAGTTTTTTTGTGTGCCTTCCAACAGTGCAAAAAACTATCGCTTGCGCGATGTTCGAGCTCGAGCAGAAACACTCTCCGATTTCGGTTCTCCTTTATTCGCCAGAATGACGACCTTCTCTAGCCTGCGCTCACAGAAATAAAGTCAGAGGTCGTTGAATGTTTTTCCGGTGAAAACCCTCCGACGCTCAAGTCAGTGATCGGGTTGTTCATTTTGTATCCCTCGTTGTTCGAGAGACCGGAAAAATCAAAAGGATCTTTCTTGCCCTTTTATGGTAAAAATAACCAGTTATGAAATTCAAAGGGAGGATGGGAAAAAGAAGAAGAACCTGTGTACAATTTCAAAAACCCCTGCTTCTGTTTCCATTTTCCTTTTATATTTCTATTTTCCAGCCATTTTTCCTTAGGGGTGCTGCTCCGAGTGCTTATGGTGCTCAGGCCCTCCGACAACTGGATTATCGCGGCACACCCCGGAATGCAGGATGTCGGTGGGCATGGGTTCCCACAGCCTCATGATAAGTGTCGGTCATGTGCGTATGAAATGATGACACTGTGGGAGGGTGTGCCAGCAATCGGTAACAGTGATGACACCCTACCGCGTGGGGCATCGATCGAGCATCGATCGTCGTGTTGAGTCGCTGGAGAGACGAGTCGGACCGTCTTGAACCGACTATATCTGACTCTTGCATTTCTTCCGCGCCGTGGATCGGGCGTGATTGGATTGTGCTCGGAGGACTTGGAGACCTCAAGCAAAAGAGTGAGCTCGAGTTTCGACCAGTCTTGAGGTTCCTCGACCTTGACCAGCTTTGACGGGCTATGAAGATATCGAGCAGAAGAATGAGCTCGGGCTCGACCAGTCTTGGACTCATCGACCTTGACCAGCTTTGACGGGCTATGAAGATATCAAGCAGAAGAATGAGCTCGGGCTCGACCCGTCTTGGACTCTTCGACCTTGACCAGCTTTGACGCCTAGTACGGCTGTCTCCGTGCTAGCGGTCTGGTCTTCTGCTCGAGATGGGTTGACCTCAAAGTCTTTTACTTGAGCTGGGTTGGCCTCGAGGAGACCTACTCGATATTACCCGAGCTGGGTTGGTCTTCCTCCGGTTTTATATACAGTAACGATTTAAATGTCTTATATAGGTCGAGTATAGGCTTCCCATCCGGTTTTCTTATATCATCGGTAAACATGGTCTTTTTGAACATATTTACTTATAGTACTTTTTTTTGGAATAGTGTATAATACTTGGTAAATTGCACATTGTACATATTTGCTTTCATGCGTCTCAAGAGATCGTAAGATATCATCTAACGATTTTTTACTCATGCTATAATTTACAAATTTAATTTTATCTTTACGAGGATTAGAAACCGTTTATAAGTATTTACAATCCATTTTCTTGCAATCATATCTTACACAATTATGACATTTAGAGTCAAGCCGTTTAGCTATTCTCTTTTTCTCTTACCAAAACTAGAGATGTAAAATGTAAATGAATTAGAGAATTCATCTGCTAATCGGACTTTTGCTTTATTTGACCAACAAATTCAAAAGGAATGACATAGACCATTAACAAACATAGTTGTTCACAATGAGTTTTGTATATTCTCCTAAGGGAATTATGAGGGAGAAAAGGAAAATGATTATGTAGTTTTTATTGTATTTCTTTCATATTTGGGTTTGGGATTTTAGTAATTGTTAAAGACTTAAAATACTGACTTAAGAAGTCACAGAATACCGTCATCCACCATTTATACAAAAAAGTAGAAAATATACCAAGAAAATAAATTAATTATGTAAAATCAAATCAAACGCGAAAGCGAACAAAACAAAAAGAAAACACACTAAAAATAAATGAAATTTACATTAATTATTTTATTACATTAATCTTAAGTTTCAGCTGAACATCATATATTTCTCATAGTTGTTTTTCAAGATTTTCAATATATGACAAACTCTAGTGGCCATGGATCTGAGATTGGATATGATTTACAACTTTATATCAAGCATGTTAAGTAAAATTTCACAGGTAAAAAGGTTCAAAAGTTTCAAGAGGATCTTTTTAATTAAAATACTCATGAAATAAAATGAAAATGATGAGAGAAAACACAATTGTCAAACAAACATGCTTAAACAAGAATATTATAATTCTAAACAAGAATATTATAATGCTTAACAGATATGCTGTGTGAATTAATCAAAATTAAATAATATTAATAATAATGAAACACTCAAACGACAAAATAACAGTAAAACAAAATGAAAAAAAATTAGTCAAACATTAAAGATCTAATTAAGATTTGGTAGGTCACTCAAGTTGATTTCAGTGCCTTTTTCACATGGTTTGTATATTAGATATAGTTTTAATCTCTGACCATTAATTTTAAACATAACATCATTCTTTAGATTCTCGATTTATACGTCCCTATATAGATATACATATTTTACAACAAATGGGTCACTCCACCTTGACTTTATCTTTTTTGGAAACAAATAAAGACATGAATTATAAAACAAAACTTATTGATCAATTTCAAATGTTTTTTTAAAAAAAAATTATCATAAAAAGCTTTGGTTCTTGCTTTTATAATTTTTGAATTTTCATATACATCATTACGTAATTCCTCAAGTTTATTTATAAGCATCATCAAGATTTGCATTATAGGTTTTAACAACCCAAAATGCTTTATGGTCAAGTTCAACCAGGAAATGACAAGGCTTTTTTTATAAACTAGATGAGAAGGAGACATTTCTAAAGAAGTCTTAAATGTAGTGTGTAGGCCCAAAGTGCATTAGTAAGCCTAAGTGACTAATGTTTTCAGTTTGGGTTAATTGTCATTTCCAAAATTTGTTTTATCTTTCTATTTGTTAATTCAATTTGATCATTTGTTTTGGGATGATAAGGGGCTGAAACTTTATGTGTAATTCTATATTTTTTTCATTAAATACTTAAAAGGCTTATTACAAAAATGTTTACCCACATCACTTATAATAACTGGAGGAATTCCAAATCAACTTAAAATATTTTCTCTTAAAAATTTAATCATAATATTGTGATCATTGTGCCGATAAGGAATTGCTTCAATCCATTTTGAGACATATCAACAGTAGGCAAAATATATATAAATTCAAATGATAATGGAAAAAGACCCATAAAATTAATTTCCTTACAGTCAAATATTTCTGCCTCAAGCATGAGATTTAAAGGCATCATTTTTTTAGTAATTAATCATAATTTTTGGCAGTTTTCACAAGTTTTACAAAATTCAAATCTGTATTTAAATATGGCAGGCCAATAAAATCTACATTGTAAAATTTTGGCAGTAGTTTTTCTTGAAAAAAAAAAGGTCCACCATACGCTTCAGAATGACAAAATTTAATGATACTACTTACCTCATTGTTGGAGTACTTGATCGGAGTAATATTTGAACTAGTAAGGATTATCCCAATAAAATTTATTTACCTCAAAAAAAATTTTTTTTTTCTTATCTTGAGTGTTCCATTACGAAGGCATTCCATTTGTGACAAAAAATTTAACGATGTTAGCATATAATGGAATTGAATTAACATAAAATAAAAATTTATTCAAAAAGAATGAATAATGGGTTTTATGTCAATGCAGATTTCAATAACAACATTTTCGACACCCTTTTTGTCTTTGATGGTGAAGTCAAATTCTTTTTGTAATAGAATTCAACTGGTTAGTCTTGGTTTGGCATTATTTTTAGTCATTAAATATCTTACAGCAGCATGATCAGTGAAAACAATAAATTTAGAACCAGGCAAATGTGAATGAAATTTGTTTAATGTGAATACCATAGAAAGTAATTATTTTTCAATTGTAGAATAATTTATTTGAGCATTATCCAAGGTTTTACTTGCGTAATAAATCACAAAGGGTTTACCCTTTATTCTTTGTCCTAAAACAACACCATCAGCAAAATTACTTGTGTGACACATTAATTTAAAAGGCAAAAACCAATCAGAAGATTACATAATAGGTGCGATTATTAAAAGACAAATTATTTTTTCAAAAGATTTTTGATAATTATCAGTTCATTCAAATGATGCATCTTTTAATAAGAGGTTACAAAGTGGTTTAGATATAGCACTAAATTTTTTATAAACATCCTATAAAATCTTATATGTCTAAAAAGGATCGCACATTTTTAATTGTTCTTTGTTGTGGCAATTTAGATATGACTTCAATTTTTTCTTTGTTAACTTCAATTCCTTTAACATATATAACATGACCCAAAACAATTACAGAAGTAACCATATAATGACAATTTTCTCAATTCAACGCAAGTTCTTTTTCAACACATCTTTTTAAAACTTTTTTCAAATTATCAAGGCAATCATCAAAAGAATTCAAAAACACAGTCAGGTCACCCATAAAGATCTCTAAATAATGTTTAATCATGTCACAAAAATGCTAAACATACATATTTGAAATTTTACAGGTGCATTGCAAAGTCCAAATGACATAATTTTAAATGAAAATATTCTAAAGGAACATGTAAATGTGGTCTTTTCTTGATCTTCAACTGCAATAGAAATTTGATAATAGCATGAGTAAGCATCTGAAAAGCAATAGTAGGGATGTTCAACTGCTCTTTCTAAGATTTATTCAATAAATGGCATGGAAAAATGATATATTTATAGTGGCTTCATTTAATTTTCTATAATCAATACACATGCACTAACTAGATGTAATTTGTGTTGGAATAGCTTGCCTACTTCATTTTTAACAACAGTGATTCCAAATGTTTTAGGCATTACTTGGGTAGGACTTACCCATTTACTATCAGAGATTGTGTAGATGATTCCCACATCAAGCAATTTTAGGACTTCTGTTTTAACTACTTCTTTCATGTGTGGGTTTAAATTTCTTTGAGGTTATTGACATGTTTTAGTATTTTCCTCCAAATTGATTCTATGTGTGCAAGTTAAGGGATTAATGCATTTAATATCATTTAAAGTCCATCCAATTGTATTTTTATACTTTTTAAGAACATATAGTAACTTACTTTCTTGCTTGCTTGTTAAAATGGAAGAAATCATAATTTATTCTTCTCCAGGAAAAACATACTTCAATCTTTCGAGCAAAGGTTTCAATTATAGTTTAAGTGCTTCTTGCGATTCTGTCTTTCCAATGATTTCAAACTCTTTAAATTTACAGTTTTCATTAGACTTTTGTAAAGTCTGCACATAATCAAACATGAATTTATATTAGAAGTATCAAGTTCAAGTATATTATTTGATTCAATTGAATTAACCAAACAAATATCAGTAAGTTCAAAAAAAAATCTCCTTTTGAATATTTTCCTTTATATAAGACTAAAAAACTCTTTTTGTTCAATATAGGTTCGGTTTCCAAGATAATAAAATCCACAAAGTATATGTATTTATCAACTTGTACTAAAACATCTTCCACTATTTATTTTGGTACTTTAACTGATCTATCGGTAAACAAAAGTGAAATTAAGTTGATTTTAATTCACTAAGATTAAGTTGAAGATAAACTGAATATGGAAGAAAATTTTCACTAGTACCGAGTTCTAGTAAAGCATGCACAATTTTGTAATCACTAATAATGCAAGAAATAGTAGAACAACCATGATCTTTATATTTTAATGTATTACTAGTATATAAAATGGTACTTGCATGTTTAACTATGAATGCTCTTTTTCTTAACTTTAATTTCCTCTTGACAGTTCATAAGTCTTTAAAAAACTTCACATATAAAGATATCTCCTTAATTGCATCTAACAAAGGAATGTTAATTTTTACTTGTTTAAAAATTCCATAGATCTCATAAGAATGGTTTGATTTCTTTGGTTTGTTCTATGCATATGAAAATGGAGGTTCAGGTAGAAAACTAGTTATTTCTTCACTGGGTGTAAGTTTATTTAATTCTTCCTTACCTTTTAAATTTTCACTCTCTTCATCTTTACCAGGTTCAGGAATAGGTCCATCAAAAACCGTACTACAACGAAGAGTTATAACTTATTTGACTTGATCAGTTGGTGGATTTTTTGAATCTTAGGATTTGGATATGGTTGGGTTGGAAATTTACTTTTTCTAAAATTTTGAGTGCGGAAGCAATTTTAGCAAAAGTATCTTAAAAATTAAAAAAAGTTTATGCATTCTGATTGTTAATAACATTTTATTTTCTAATGAATGAATGCATTGTATTTTCTAGATTTTTCCATGGTGGTGGAATATATGATACATAAGGTCGAGAGTTTTGAAAATTTTATGAGTCGGTGCTTGTGAGGATTGTGCATTATTATTATTTTTCCAACTGAAATTTGCATGATTTTTCCAACTAGGATTATAAGTCTTTAAACCTATCCCAATATTAGTAAAATATTTATCCATTTTTTTAGTGAAAGAAGTGATTTATCTTTTAAATGAATTAGTTCTATGAGGTTGAAAGACTTGTTTCAGAAAATGTTCTTGCATGTTATTCCATATTCTTATTGATCCAAATATAAGGTTTTGTAGACAATTTTTAGCTTTATTCCATATTCCATATTATATTCATGCTACAATTTTAGTTTGTGTATGCATTACAAACTTCCTCAGAATCACTTAAATGCAAGTATAGATTCTAGGATTTTACAAAGAGAACACTACAGCCATAGTTGATGGTGACATGGGTACTATTTATGATGAGAGCTTTGTAAATCTCACTTGCTATACTAGTGATTGGGTAATTGATTCGGGTGCTTCATTTCATGTTACTGCACATCGTGATTATTTAACATCCTCTACTAATGGTGATTATGGCTATGTTCGGATGGGAAATGAAAGGGCATCCAAGATTGTGGGCACATAAGATATTTGCTTAAAAATCAGTGTTACCTATAAGTTATTACTTAAGAATGTCAGATATGTACTAAATATTCTTCTTAATTTGATCTCTACAGGCCAACTTATGATGATGGTTATTCTAATCAATTTGGTGAAGGAAAATAAATGCTCATTAAAAGTTCCTTAGTGATAGCTAAGGGAAAGAAAATGAATACTCTCTATGTGATAAAAGCCAAGATTAAGAATGAAGATGTGAATGTGGCTGTAAAAGATTCTGATATTGAAACATGAATGAAGAGTGTTTGGTTGCAAAGTATGTGTTTATATTCCTAGGGATGAAAGATTGAAGTTTGATGATAAAGGCAAGGAATACATATTCTTAGGCTATGGGCATAGAGAATTTAGGTACAGATTATGGGATCTAATAGGAAGGAAATTGATCAAAAGTAAATATTTGTGTTTCTTGAAGATCAGATAGTTGGTAATAAAGAGAAGAATTATAAGACTCAGTGATCTCAAAGGTGCCTATTATTCCAACCTCAGTTTCTCTACTTGTAATTCATGATGATCATAGGGGAGCCGAAATAGATAATAATAATGGTCCAGTAGAACCAAGTGAGTAAGCACCTTTATAACCACTTACACCATTAGTTGAGCTAGAATTGAGGAGATCTACTAGAGAACGACACGACCTTCTACTAAATATACTCCATATGAGTATGTGATGTTTACAGATAGAGGAGAGCTAGAATGTTTACAAGAACCTATATTTCACTAATATAAAAATAAGCGGGCTAAATCCATGCAAGAGCATATGCAATGCTTAAATGAAAACCACACTTATTACTTAGTAAAGCCTCCTAAGGGAAATAAAGCACTGAAGAGCAAATGAGTTTATAAGTTGAAGACTAAAAATAACTCATAACAATGGTATAAGACTAGATTGGTTGTGAATAGTTTTGGTCAGAAGAAAGGTGTTGATCTTGAAGAAATATTTTCTCCATTGGTAAAACTGTCTTCTAACTGAGTTGTTCTGGGATTAGCAGCTAACTTTAATTTAGAGATTGAACAACTTAATATCAAGACAACTTTCTTGTATGGTAACTTAAAGAAAGAAATATACTTGGAGTAATCTGAAAGGTTCAGTATCAAAGGCAACAATGAACTTGTGTATAAGTTAAAAAAAAAATTTGTTTGAGTTGAAAAAAGCACCAAGACGGTGTTACAAGAAGTTTGATATTGAAAGTGGTTTTAAAAGATTTAACATGGGCAAGCAAAATTTGTTTGTTCTCCACTTACAAGCCATTTCAAGCTTAGTTCGACCATTGTTCTACAAGTAAGAAAGATAAGCAATAAATGAGAGGAGTTTTTATGCTTGAAGTTGGCGGTTTGATGCACGCCATGGTTTATACAAGACCAAATTTTACTCTTGCAGTTGGTGTAGTTAGTCGATTTCTCTCTAATCTAGGCAAAGAACACTGGACGACAGTGAAATGGATTTTCAAATATCTCAGAGGCATTTCCAATACATGCTTATGTTTTAGTAGTGACAAATATGTGTTACAAATGTACATAGATGCACATATAACAAGAGATCTTGATTCTAGAAAATTTATATTAGGATATTCAAAGGTGAGCTATTTCATAGCAATCTAGACTTCAGCAGTGTGGTACTTTGTCTACTACAGAAGCAGAGTATATTGCAATCACTGAAGATTGCAAAAAAACCCTTGTGGATGAAGAATTTCTTACAGAAGTTGGTGTGAAACAAAACAACTTTATTGTGTACTTGTGACATGATCAGTGTCATTCACTTGGTAAAGAATTTGACTTATCATTCAAAATTCAAGTATATTGATGTGATGTATCATTGGATATGAGACATGCTTGAGAAGAAAGAGTTGCAGCTTGAGAAGATACATATGATAGAGAATGGGTTATATATGATAACAAGGAGTAACTGAAAAGCTGTATGCAGAGAGCGAACTTGGTGGTGCTCCCCATATAATTTAGAGGGGGAGATTTGTTGGGTCCATCTCATTTAAGGGTCTGACAGCCCAAGGTCAAAAAAGATTTACTTTGTGTACAATTGACATTAAAGTTTGGATTTGGATGAATTTGTCATAAAATTTAGGATTTAAAAATGTGGCTATATAAAGAAGAAAAAGTAAGCGGCAGTATTAACAATCGCAAAAGAACGAGAGAGAAAGAGAGAGACAGTGCTGTAAAGATTATTTTAGGTATAAAGATTTTAATATTTGATTGGACAATCGAAAGGCGATTTTAATTTCGTCTTCTCCCAAATTTGGAGGGTAAGTTCTTGACATCGCCATTACAATTCTACTTGTCTTGATTTTTGTTTTATTCTCTCGTTAGCTGTTATTTGGGATACTGACTTATCAGAGAGACATATATTAGGTTATTATTGTAAGCCAAAATTATTGAGATTCATAATGTTGGTAACATCTAGTGTTATATAGAGAAAAATTTATACTGTAATCCCATTATTAATATAGTGGAAGGTTATATGGAACTATGGTCTCGTTATTTTTTCTGATTTCGGTTTTCCACATAAAAGTCTATAGCTCTAGTGGTTTATTTATTGCTTTGGATTGTGTTGGTTTATTTTTTTCTTATTAATTTGTAGAACAATATCCTATTTTAATCACATAAAGAGGGAAAAAGTATGTTTCCATTTAATTTCTAATTGCTTGTGTGGGGTTCCTTTCCGAATTCAATTATTGATTACGACTACAATGTTCTTGGTTGAATTGATTTATTCAACTTGAATAAATCAAAGTGACACTTTTTAAAAAAATTTAAATTAAATGAGCTTTGGTTGCATTCGAATGAGTAAAAAATTAAGGTGGCCATGCAAATTGCAAACTAGCTTGGTGAATTAGAGACTATACGGTTGGTTGCAAGTAAAACCTTATTTTTTGGGATGGCAACGGGGTGGGTATTGTTGAGTCCCAAAGAGTATATATTTATAAAGGGTAAAATCATTATTTTACATTCCAAGTCTCACTAACATCTCTATCTTTATGTATTTTAACTTCCTTGATATTTAATTGTCTATGTGTATTTTTAATACTTTATACATTTTCAGGATATTTTAGTTATTTATCAATAAACAAGAAGTCAAACGGCAAAACAGACAGCATTTTTGAACTCAGAACAGCTGAAAACCTTAGGAAAGACATAAAGGATAAAATTATAATTTTAAGATTTTGGTGGGCCTTACTAACATGGTGTTGACTGCTAACTTGTCATTGACTGCTAACGTGGCATTGACAAATGATGTGGCAAAAGTCTATTGGACCGAAAAATGAGCTTACGATACATATAATGCACTGAATCATACTTGTTGACTTTTGCATTAACCGATGACGTAGCAGAATATTAGTGGACTGAAAAACACGCATACCGTACATGCATATACACGGAATGACAGCCCTGGTGGCGTGTTCGAACCAATTAGAGAGTGCCACGTGCTGCAATCCTGGGCGTTCGAATTATTTTCATCCGATGGCCATGATTTACTCATTGTATCTATAAATAGGGGGTTTCCTTCCTAATTTGACACCCGTGAATCCATTTTTGGGCTCTATTATTCTTCCTGTCACAATGAGTGCTTGATGTCATATTTATTAGAGTTAGGTTTATGAGGAGTAGAAATACCCCCTCATAAATTAATTGGACCTAAAAAAAGAATATTAAGCCCATTGTGAAATATTGAGTGTGAATCGTAAAACCCAAGCACCTTATCCTACTAATCAATTTTTAATTTATTACCAATATTTTAATTTCAATCTTAGGATAAAATAAATTAGGAAATTTTACAACAAGCATATTAAATAATAAAGAATAATAATAAATTTGCATAATTAAAATCCACCTCCTCGTGGGATTGACACTCATCACTATTAATCTACACTTCAATAAATTCATGCGCTTACGAGTTCAATAAAATTTGCACAATAGGTATTATGTGAGGATACCACACGTACCTGTTTAATAGTAGATATCTCCGGCCCCTACCCTTATCTGTTGTAATTCGAATGGGTATAAGTCAAAGATTTCCGTTAAAATTACAAATACCCGTCCCCTATATCCCCTTTTAAGTTTTAATTTACTAATTATTAAATTCAGTTTTAATTAACATATTATTAAATAGAAAAATAAATCTATCTAAATAAAATAAAATATAAAATTATTAAATAACAATAAGGAAATTTTCAATATTCATGAAGAGAAGTGCGATAATATTAATGAATGATGCTTGATGATTGATTGATGATGATAAGAATTTTGGTTTTCCTAAAAACTATATAAATGTGGACATTCAAGATGGAGAGTTTTGGAGAGAAATTCATTTTTTTTTCTAATCAATACTGTAATAATGAAAATTTATATCTTAAGTGGGCATATAATCAAATTTCAAATGGGATGTATTTCTGTCTCAATTACTACCACTCCCCAAGTTTTTTTTTCTCTATATTTTTTATTTTTCTATATTTTTATGCTAATGAAGACATTTTCCTTTATTTAATTACTTTTAAACTTTAAAATATCTTCGTTTGGCATTATTAGGTTTTAAAATATTCCAACTTAAATATTAATTGATAAATTTAGCTTTTAAAATTCAATAAATAAATAATCAAACCGGTTTATTAATGGGTAATGGACGTGCCAATTCTACCATTTATGTGTTGAAAAGTCAGCCATTAGTTGGTGGCCAAATTAGGTGCTTGCAAATCTAATTTTTCCATTACAATTTGTAAAAAAATTTGACGAACTAAAGATTGGTTAGTGGCCTAATTGATTGAAAAGAGTAGGTGAGAAATGCCTATAAATAGAGAGGAAAGGAAAAGCGTAAGAGCATTCAAAATTAAAGAATTAAGAGCAATTACAAGTGAAGCAGATTTGTGAGAGCTTCCACTTGAGTATTCTAGTGAGGATCCAGTTAGGTGTATTAGGGTTTTGGTTTTTAGAGTTTTTACCACCTTTGTAACTCTCATTTGTTAGTGAAATTATCTTTTAGTCTTTACCCGTGGACATGGGCTTTATGCTGAATCACGTAAATTATTCTGTTATATTTTCTTTAAATTTATTTATACCACATTTATATTTCTCCAGAAGTTACAGTCACCATAATATTAGTTATTGCTCAAATCGCACTCCTGCAATAATTGGTATCAGAGCTAAAGGTTTGTAATTAGGGTATACATCATTGTTCATTGATACAGTACTATTTACAGATACAATCCTGTTCACAGTGGTGAATATGGCCATTTATACTTGGGAGATAGTCTATTGTAAGTAGTGTATATTTATGCATATTTAGAAAAGTCTTTTCAATAAGACGATAAGAGTCTAAGGAATCTGAGTTTTAAGTGGGATCGTTGTGACTCTTGAATAGTCTCTTGAAAATTTTTCTAGTGCATTTATTCACGTGAAAAAACATCATACAGATTGTTCTTTCAAGTGTGAATAGTTGTTGAAGGCATTGATCATTTGGGGTTTATAAGGATGGTAGAGGCATCACCGTCGTCATTATCATCATGAGCAAGGACTATTGTGACTAATGCAAAGTTTGAAGTGGAGAAGTTTGATGGTACCATTAATTTTAGTATGTGGCAATGTGAGGTATTGGATGTCTTATGTTAGTAAGAGCTGGAGCTTGCTCTTAAAGAAAAGCCTGACAAGATGAATAACAAGAAATGGACAAATATTAATAAACAGGCATGTGGTACTATTCACTTATATCTAAATAAAAATCAGAACTACTCTGTCATGAGGGAGACATCAGCAAAGAAATTGTTAGAGGCACTGGAAGAAAAGTACATAAAGAAAAACCTTGAAAATAGGCTTTATATGAAAAGGAAACTCTATCAATTCACGTATACACTTGACATGTGTATAAATGACCATGTGAACCCATTCAATAATATATCAAGATATTAGTAGATTTGCTAAATTTGGGTAGGAAATTTGAAGATGAAGATTGTTTCATTCATTATTTAATCAATAAATATGTATTTGTGTTAATTTAATTTATATTAGAAACCCTAGAGTGTATAAACTGACAAAATAATTAGGAACTTATTGTGCTTATGTTAATTGAAGTCCTTATTTGTTGTTTTACTATGTTTACTTCCTATTTTGTTTTTAGAAAAGCTTGAGTTTGAATTTAATTAGTTATGTTTTGTTGTGTTTAGGATCATAGGACACATGTCTCTAATAGAGTTAGTGATTCACTTCAAAGGAGAAAAACACCATGGTTGGAAAAATCATATCAATTGTTATGAATCCAGATAACAAAGTGAAGGTTTTGTTGGATATAGATTTTGGGTTGGAGTGCTTATTTGGGATAAGCACATTTGGAGTTGAAGTGGTGCCAGTGTTATACCATCAATATGTAGATGCTTCATTACTGCAACTGTTGATGTTTAACTTAGGAATACAAGTACCTTTAGAAGTTATAAATACATTGAACGATCAATCTAATGGACCAGTGCACCAGGTTCTATAGACTCGAGGATATAGGTCATTTTCAGGAAGTGTTGCATTAGGCGATGGTTAGGAAAGGTCAATATTAACATAAAATATAGTAAGCCAAAGAGATATTATGCAACTTGTAAAGAGCATGGTTGTTCATGGTTTGTTAATAGTGCAAAACTAAATGATAGAAATGGTTTTTGGTCGTGAGGATACTATAAAAAGCATGAGTGCAGACTAACTAGGAAATCTATGAAAGTAACTTCTACATGGATTACTGAAATGATAAAAGGACATGTTGCTATTGATCTTAATGTAAATATATCTCTTCTCAGGACTTATATGCAGGAAAAATTTAGACTGACAATTAAGAAGCTGACAATGTATAAGGTTAGAGAAAAAGCAAGGGTTTTGGTGTATGGTGAGCATTCTAATGACTATGAGAAGCCATTTCAATATGCTGCAGCCATTCATCAGGTTGATCTAAAAGTCATGTGCAAGGTACTATGTACAAAGAAATGCTTTCCTTAGTGGTTGAAAACTCTTCATTATAACTAATGGATGCTACTTGAAGGGAAAATATGGTGGAGTATTATTGGCTGTTGTTGCTACAAATGCTAAAAAAGGGATTGTCTCATTGGCATTGTGTGTGTACAATATTGAGAATACTGAAACATGGACCTAGTTTCTTAAACATTTGCACAACTATTTAGATGATGGAAGGCAAGTCACATTCATTAGTGATAGGAAAACACATGGCCTTGTACTTATTATAGTAGGGCATGTTGTAGGCATGTGTATGCTAACTATGCCAAGGACTATGATTGTGCGAAGTTGCGGAACCTATTTTAGAGGGCAGCTATGAGCAGTAACAAGCATGATTTTAATTAGGCAATGACATTGATCAAAGAAGAAAATATAGAAGCTTATAATTGCCTGGAAAGAGAACTGCAAGGGTACACTTGGTCTATACATGCATATGATAGAAACTGCAAAGTAGAAAGAACTGACAATAATGCATCCGAGTGATTTAACAGTTGGATTTTTCTTTATAGAGATAGGCCTTTGATGTCAATGCTTAAGGAGATCAGGTGCAGACTTATGAAAAGATTTGCAAAGAGAAGATATGAAGTAAACACTTTGGCAAAAAACTGTTGCTCCTATGATTTATAAAGAGCTGGATAAAAGTTACAAAAAATGAGAGAAAATTAATGTGTACCCTTGAGGAGACTCGAATTTTCAGGTAATGGATAAGTCTTATTATCTGGCTAGGAAGCATTTAACTTTGTTGTAATTTTTTATTTTAGTTGGGTTTATCTTAATTAGTTTGTTGTTTAAATTATAGCAGATCTCTTGTACTTCCTTATAAGAACATGGGCAAATGGTAAGATCGTAGCTATCTTTTTGTCTCTGTAAGTTGCTTGTTGAATTACATTCATCATAGCTACCCTTTTCCCTTAGCTAAATATGAATGATGATATAGCTGCCTGTACTCACGAGAAAACAAGGTCGGGGTCGTCGGGTGTTGTTTAGCGAGAACCCTCCGACGCTCAAGTCGATGAATCGGGTTGTTCTTTTTGTATCCCTCTTAGTTAGAGAGAACGAAGGAATGGAAGGGGTATTTTTGCCCTCCCTTCGTAATAATAAATCTCCTAGAAAAATCAAAGTGGAGAAGGGGAAGAAGAATAAGAAGAACCTGTGCAAAATTTTAGAACCCTTGCAACTTACTCATCTGTTTCCTTTTATTCTTCATTTTTCTCGCTATTTCTCTCCCAGACCGTCCGTTCCTGCGTTGGTGCTATCTGGGCCCCTCTGACAGCCGGGATTAGCGCGATATTCCCTGGGATGCGCGACTATCTGGTTGGCATGGTTCATATGGCCATATCATAATGTCGGGCGTGCATGCAAGGAATGATGACATTGTGGGGGCGTGTACCTACCATCGGTAACAATAACGACACCAGGCCACATGGAGCATTGATTAAGCATCGAAAGCTGTGTCAAGTCTTTGGAGGAACAGCTCGGATGTCTCGAACTGATTGTAACTCGGTCTTACATTTCCTCTATGCTACCACTGGCGTGATTAAGTTGTGCTAGGAGGATTTGAAGACCTCGAACAGAAAAGTGAGCTCGGGTCTCGGCCAGCCTTTGAACTCCTCGACCTTGACCATCCTTGACGGGCCGAGCCTTGAAGACCTCGAGCAGAAAAAAAGGGCTCGGAGCTCGACCCATCCTGACTTCCCGACCTTGACTAGCTTTGACGTCTAGTAAGGCCGTCTTCATGCCAGCTGTCGGGTCTTCTGCTCGAGATAGGTTGACCTCGAAGTCTTTTGCTCGCGCTGGTTGGACTCGAGGAGGGCTGCTCGATATTACCTAAATACCAGTCCCCCAGTTTCTAGTCTTTTGAGTGAACCGAGATAAGACTAGAAACTTCTCGTTTGGGCTGGCTTCACGGCCTTTTTACTTTCCCGTGTTGAGCTGTCTTCCGCTTCCATCATTTCACATTTAATGCGGGACACGTGGATCAATTCGGGCCGTGAGTTTGAATCTTAAAGAGACATTATGTGAACGGTTGCGTCTCTTGAGATGCGTGCTGTCAGCCGAAGAGAAGCACCTCTCCCTTTAAAAACCCTCGATTTCTTCATTGTACCTCATATTGTTCATTTCTACTCAGATTAAAATCTCTCTCTCTCAAGTACTTCCCGTCTTTCTCTTTGCCGTCAATGCCATTTCCAACCGTCAGCCTTTACTCAGGTATAAAACATCTCTACCAGTTAAAATGCAGCCTAAAAGATGCTGGCTGGTACTACCTCACCTCCAACTGAAGGGCAAGAAGCGATAACCGATATCCCCACTTTGGAGGCAATTGAAAAGCAAATTCTTCTTTGTTGGGGATTGGGGCATCTGCACTGTCTCTCACTGGGATCCCTCCGGCTCGCGTCATTTTTGCACTCCAGGTCGTTAACCCGTCCAGTGAATTTTTATTTTAATTCTTTGGCTCGTACCTGTTCTCACTATTCTGCCTTGATTGTTTCTGCAGCATCTTGGAGTGCATCCTACAGGATTGGGGAAGAGCTTCAAGCACGCGTCAACACAGCACTTGACAACGCGAGCTCGTGTAGGTACGTATGATGCAGTGTCAAAGGAAGGGATGAGGGGGGTGCTCGGTATGATGCAGAGGCTTATAGGGACCTCAAGAGACGTGAGCAGCTCTTTAGCAAAAAGGTCCCGAGCTTCCCCTTCGGCTCATGAGGCAGAGTGAGCAGAAGAGGGTCCATCTCACAGGCGTCTAAGGACTGCAGCCCCGGCTCGGCCCCAATCCGACTGCAGCCCCGGCTCGAATTTTCAGGTAATGGATAAGTCTTATGATGCTGATGAGCTGTTCGGTGCTCTCCAACGCCTTTCTTCCCGTACTGCAGCTGCTGTTACCAGATTCAAGACCAAGACTCAAGATTCTCAGAGCCAGCTTCGAGCAGAAATCCAGAGCTTGAGGCAGAGTCTTGAGTAGATAGATGAAGAAGCAGCTAAGCTTCACGAGGAGAATTCCACCCTCGAGGAGAAGGCAGTGATGTCAGACTCTAGGCGACTTAGTTCAAGAGGGAGTTGTCCCTTGTCCGGGAGGAGTTACTCGAGGCTCGGAAGGACTTGGACATCCAGAGATTCTCCTTTGAGAAGACCATGAAGGGGGTAACTTCTCGTCTCCAGAAGCAGGTGGATTTTTTGAAGGCCCAGCTCATGACCGAGTACAACGAAGGGGTGGCTTTCAACTACAACCGCCTCGTGTATGCCTTGCGTAAGGAGCATCCCGAGGTAGACCTGGACAAGATCCAAGTAGCTGTTGCTAAGTACATGCGCAAGCATGACATCCCAATCCAAGGGTCGGAAGCCTCCCCATCTGAGGCCCCTACTGAGTCTAGAGAATCTGCTCCTCTTCCTGCTGCTGGTGATGTTCCTCCAGCTGGTGCTGCTGATGCTCCTCCTGCTGCTAATGTGGACGCTCCCCCCACTGCTGATGCTTTTGCTTCTCCTGCTGTTGTTACCTCTGCTCCTCCTGCTACCCCTACTTCCTTAGCCAACTGATTATACTCTTTTTTTTTTTTAACTTGTAATCTTTTCTATGCATGAATAAAAATAAACATTGGGTAACTTGTACATGCACTGTATGCATATACTTGCGTTTTATGTTTATGCATGAGACCGACTCAGACTGCGTGCTAAGTAAAAAATTTTATAAGTGTTGGGCCTTAACTTGCTTCTATATCACCAAGCTATTACTGCTCGTGTCATCCCTTAACTTATGCGTGGCAAAGCTTTACCTTGAGTTCGACTGAAAGCCTTCTGCTTATCTTGTGAGCTCGGCCCACTTGAGCCGGTGTTTAGCTTGTGCTCAGAATCGCTCATTCATTTGCGAGCTCATTCGGCTCGAGCCTCGATATGCTAATATTTAACTTTTGCGTTTTCTCCTCTAGCTTTTTTTTCTTGAGCCAGCGGTTGGATCACGCTTGGCATCGTCCTACCTTCAGTTAGGCTCTGGGACTTCTGGCATTCGCGTTTTCTTCATGAGCATATTCTACTCAGGCTTGCAATTGGCCACGCTTGGCACCGTCCTGCCTAAAGCTAGGCTTTTGGACTTTTAGCCTTTGTGTTCTTATTTGCGACCTTCTCTTGCTCGAGCCTGCAATTAGCTCATGCTTGGCACCGTCCCGCCTTAAGTTAGGCTTTGGGACTTCTGGCCTTCGCGTTTTCTTCACGAGCTTATTCTGCTCGGGCCTACAATTGGCTACGCTTGGCACCGTCTCGCCTTAAGTTAGGCTTTGGGACTTCTGGCCTTCGAGTTTTCTTTACTAGCTTATTATGCTCAGGCCTGCAATTGACCACGCTTGGCACCGTCCTACCTAAAGCTAGGCTTTGGGACTTTTGGCCTTAGCGTTGTCTTCGCGAGCTTCTTCTACTCGGGCCTGCAATTGGCCACGCTTGGCACCGTCCTGCCTAGAGCTAGGCTTTGGGACTTCTGGCCTTAGCATTGTCTTCATAAGCTTGTTGGCTTCAACTTGAATAAATATTACAAATATTTTTTCTTACTTTTACACACGTTCAAGCTTTTACACATCCCCATTTTGGGAAGGGATTTGACATTAATGCTTACAAGGAAACTTACTGGAAGTATTTCACTAAGAGTTGTGCGTTCCATGGCCTCTTGACTTCTCGTCCATCTGGATGGGTTAGCCGGTATGCTCCTGGTCCGGCTATTTGAGTGACTCGATAAAGACCTTCCCAATTCGGCCCTAACATACCTTGCCTGGGGTCCTTCGTGTTCTAATTGACTTTTCTGAGTACCCAATCCCCCAATTGGAACCGGCGGATGTACACATTCTAGTTGTAATAGAGAGCCACTTTCTGCTGGTACTCTGCGATCTTTGCAGTGACCCTTTCCCTTTTCTCCTCCAACAAGTCCAAGCCTGCACACATCTGCTCGTTGTTTTGCTCCTCGTTGAAGTGCTCTGTTCGGTGCGTCCCCATTCCTACTTCAGCAGGAACAACTGCCTCATGGCCAAACGCCAAGGAGAATGGGGTTTCTCCTATGGCCGTTTTGTGTGTGGTTCTATAAGCCCACAAGACGCCAGGCAGCTCGTCCACCCAGGCTCCCTTCTGTTCGCCAAGTCTGGTCTTCAGGAGACATTTTATAGTCTTGTTTACAGCTTGCACTTGTCCATTGGCTCATGGTGTGAGGAGAACAAAACTTCAACTCTATCCTCAGGTTTCGGCAGAAGTCTCTGAACTTGTTGTTGTCAAATTGTCTCTCGTTGTTAGTGACCAATGCATGGGGAATTCCATATCTGTAAATCACATTTTCCAAATGAAGTCAGTGGTCTTACTCTCTGTGATACTACTCAAGGCCCCCACCTCGACCCATTTGGTGAAGCAGTCAATCGCCATGACGGCATGTGTTGCAGATGCTCTCCCCTTTGGCAGTGGCCCGATCAAGTCAATTCCCCATTGAGAAAACGGCCATGGTGAGTTTATCACTGTAAGGTTCTATGGAGGCTGAGTCAGGTAATTGGCAAAACTTTAGCAGCTCTTGCAGCTTCTGGTCTTCTCTTGGGCATCTTGATGCATGCGGAGCCAAAAATATCCCTGCCTCAAAGCCTTAAAAGTCGAGGACCTCGTGCCAGAATGATTCCCGCAAATTCCTTCGTGTATCTATCGGAGGACATAATCGGCTTCCTCCTAGTATAAACACCACAGCAAGGGGAGAGTGTATCCCGTCTGCATACAGACCCCGTCAATGAGATTATACCTGGCCACCTTACACTTCAACTTCCTTCCTTGCTTCTTATTGGCAGGAACTATCCCTTCCTTGAGGTAAAAAACAATTGGTTTCATCCAGCTGCTGCTCGACGATAAACTCAGTACCTCGTCTTCTTCTCGAGGCTCGAGCAGGACTTGACTTCTAAAGGGATGGACATTGGTATTTTGGGGTCGGAGGTAGCGGCTATCTGAGCTATCATATTGGCTCAAAAATTCTTCCCCCTCGAGATCTGCTCCACCTTGACTGCTCAGAAGTTATTAATCAGCTGCCTTACCTTCCGAAGGCAAGCCTCCATCTTCTCGCCTTTCGCTTGAAAGCTTTCGTGGAGGTGGTTTGCCACCAGCTGTGAGTCTGTCTGAAGCTTTACCTCTTTTGCCTTTACTACTAAGGCGAGCTTCAATCCAACGAATTACTGACCTCATACTCGGCCCGATTGTTGGTGACTTCAAACTCCGGTTTCACAGATATCGCATCTCTACCCCTTCAGGACTGAGAAGCACAATTCCTGCTCTTACCCCTTGGTCCCTGCATGACCCATCGACCGTGACTGTCCAGGCACTGGTTGAGGTCGAGGAGTCTGGTGGATGCTCACTCTCCATCTCTCCATTTCTTTCTGTGCACTCAACCACGAAATCAACTAAGGACTGAGCTTTTATGGCTGTTCGAGGTTGGTAGATGATGTCAAATTCACTGAGCTCCACCAACCATTTCACTAACCTTCTGGAGGTCTCCGGCTTGTGCGAGTTTGCCTGAGTGGCTGGTTCGTTAGAACCATTATCGAATGCGCCTGAAAATAAGGCTTTAGCTTTCGGGCTATTGTTACCAGGGCCAGTGCCCATTTCTCCATCAGTGGATATCGAGTTTCAACTTCCAGCAAAGCTCTGCTCATGTAATAAATGGGGTACTGCACCCTTGATTCTTCCCTTACCAGAACTAAGCTCGTTACCCATTGGGATACAGTTAAATACAGAAACAATACCTCCCCTACTCGAGGTGTAGACAGCAACGGGGCTTTCAACAAGTATTCTTTCAACTATTGGAACACCGCTTCACATTCTGGAGTCCACTTTGTCTTCCAGCCTTTCCTCATTTCTTAGAAAAAAACTCGGCATTTATCCGTGGCCCGATATATGAACCTATTGAGGGATGCCAATTTACCAGTAAGACTTTGTATCTCCTAGAGGGTACCGGGGGACCTCATTTCCACCACTGCGCTTATCTTCTCCGGATTGGCCTCAATCCCTCTATGACTGACCATGAAGCCTAAGAATTTTCCCGAACCAACACCAAAGGCACACTTCTCTAGGTTTAGTTTCATTCGATACTATCTTAAGAGTGCAAAGGTCTCCTCTAAATGTTTTACATGCTCCTCTGCATCCTTTGACTTGGTGATCATGTCGTCCAAGTATACTTCCATCGTTTGGCTAAACAAAGGCTTGAAGACCTTATTCACCAACCTCTGATATGTTGCCCCCGCATTCTTCACACTGAAGGGCATAACCTTGTAGCAAAACAGACCCTGATTGGTGATGAAGGCTGTGCACTCTTTGTCTGGCCGGTGCATGGGGATTTAGTTATAGCCTGAGAAGGCGTCCATGAAACTAAGCAGCCCATGCCCCGTCGTGGAGTCCACCAGTTGGTCTATCTTTGGCAACGGGAAGCTATCTTTAGGGCAAGCTTTGTTCACATCTGTGAAGTCCACGCACATTTTCCATTTCCCACTTGTCTTCTTTACCAGCACCATGTTTGAGATCCATCATGGGTAGGAGACCTCCCTTATGAATCCTGCTTTCAGCAGCTTCTCCACCTCGCAGTTGATGGCCTCATATCACTCTTGGTTGACGCATCTCCTCTTCTGCATCATTGGCTTAGCATCTCTCCATATTGCCAGCCTGTGACACGCCACCTCTAGGTCGATCCTAGGCATATCCTCATGCGTCCAGGCAAATACATTCGCATGTGCTCGCAAACACTCTACCAGCTTTTCTTTTAACTGCTAGCTAATTCCCGAGCCGATCCGGACTTTCTTGTCGGGGTCGTCAGCTCTCACTTTAACCTCCTCTAGCTCCTCAGCTGGCTCCTCTCTTCCATTCCTCGACTCCCTCCTTGAGTCCAGTGAGGTTATCTGCATGGTTTCCTTAGCTGCCACAGCGTAGAAGCTCCTTGCTACCCTTTCGCTGCCTTTTACGCCCCCTACAACTCCATTCACTCGATACTTTAGAGCCAAGTAGTGGGTGGATAGCACCCCTTCTTCGTCCTCCTCTGTCCACATGATGGGCACTTGCCGTACCTTAGCCTTTTTTGCAGTAGGTGCGGCGAACAGGATCTCTCGGCCGACAACGGTATATCTACAATAGTTCTTTCGGGCCCTGTTTGAATTTCCCGCCATCCCGGGCCCTCATGAGATCACCCTTGTAATTGGCGGTTCCAAGTCTATTTCATAAGCTCGATCATCTTCCTCCAGTTGCTGTTCGACAACCGGATGTCCTCCTTCAATGAACTCGTCCAAAAACCGATTTCTAACCAGATCTTCCACTCTGGTTCTTCAAATCCCGGCATTGTGACGTTGAATGGCCGTGGTCACTATGGAAGCGGCAAAACCGTCCCTTGTCTCGTTTACCAACCGACTTGGCATCGGTGTTGGGGGGCTCAACAGTCCTCGCCCCTCTGCCACTTGCAGTATCTCTTCGAAAGATATCTATAATCTTGTGTATTGCCCGTAGGCGGGGCTCTGCTCTACTACCTGTATCGCACGATCCCTTGGGAAACTTCTTGGTGGGGAAGGTAACGGACGGTCTGCTCTGTTGTGGTTCATCGCAAGTCTGCTTAGTGGTTGGTTGCGGGATTGGTTGTTGTCGTGACGCCTGTACTCCTCGCAATCCCGGCCTGAGACCTGCTTAGGTGGGATGGGGATCATCCGCGGCTGGGGAGCTCTCTGGTAAGGGTTGTAGGGAACAACCCGGTCCTTCATCACTTTTGAAGTCAATGCTCCTCGGGCGGGACCTCCTTTTTCTTTCCTCTTGGTTCCGCTGCCCTGTTCACTTCTCAGCTGTGCAGCCTTTTCCTCTTCAATGACCATGTCCATTTTCACCTGTTCATACGCATCTGAATATGAATGGATCGAAGGGCTCCGTAGATTATACCATGGCCTCCTCATTCTGATCTCATCCTTCAATCCTCTCAACGCTTGGGATGATTAAATGCACCAAGATTTAGGACCGATCTGTGGTACTTTTTGACAAACTCCCGGAGGGTTCTCTCTTCCTCTGTCTTATTTCTGAAACTGCTTCGCAAACTCTCTGCACATCTGTTCGAAGCTTTAAATGTTTTCCCATGGTAGCCTACGGTACCATTCTCTTGCCCTTCCCTCAAGAGTGAGTGGGAAGGCCCTGCATCTCTGGGCTGCTGACAGGCCCTCTACCCATGTCATGTCGTTGAATCGCTCTATGTGCACCAACGGGTCACTCTTCTGTGAGAACTTTAGGTTCGGGAATCGTGACGCCCATGATCTCCGTTGAAGTGGAGACTCGTTGTCCAGCATTATCCTCCAACTTGGGCTTTTCCCGTTTCCCCGAAGGTCCTCCACATCTTGTGCCAACCTACGCACTTGCCCCTCCAACTCTTTCGCACGGGAGGTTGGTGCTGTATTCTGCAAGTATTGACGGGACCCCCTTTCCTCCATGTTCGTCTCCTCCCTCACGGCAACATTTGGTATTCTAAGTCTATGGGCTTCATCTCCGCGATGTTCTCTCGACGGGCGTTCCCACTACTGGATTCAGGGACATCATTACATGCTTTCCTCTGTCCATCCCTGAGTTCTTGTAATATGGAGGTCAGAGTTTCCATTGGTTTCCCCATCCGATCCATTCTTTCCTGGATCTCTCTATTCTGAGCCTCATTGGCCACTTCCCTCAAGGTCACCGATTCCTCCGGACTCACCCTCTTCTCGCTGCTTCCTCTCATCGCTGCGTTGTGTCTTCCGAATATGTTGGGAAATCAAGCTTTTGAACCGATCCCCATGCACGACGCCAAAAATTGTAATGCTGTTTTTCTGCGTGCTTGTTGAAACCTTCTGCTCGCGGAGAGCTCGAGCAGATCTGTTTTCTAATTTTAATTCCTCCGTCTTCACCGAGACGGAATTCTACCGGACCTATACTCACAGAAAATAGGGTCAGGGGTCGCCGGGTGTTGTTCTGGCAAGAACCCTCTAACGCTCAAGTCAGTGATCGGGTTGTTCTTTTTGTATCCCTCTTAGTTAGAGAGACCAGAAGAATGGAAGGGGTATTTTTGCCCTCCCTTCATAATAGTAAATCTTCCGAAAAAATCAAAGTGGATAAGGGGAAGAAGAATAAGAAGAACCTATGCAAAATTTTGAAACCCTTGCAACTTACTCGTCTGTTTCCTTTTATTCTCTATTTTTCCCGCCCTTTCTCTCCTGCATCATCCGCTCTCAGCGTTGGTCCGTCTGGGCCCCTCTGACAGCCGAAATTAGCGTGGTATTCCCTAGGGATGCGCAACTGTCTGGTTGGCATGGTTCACATGGCCATATCATAATGTCAGGCGTGCGCACAAGGAATTATGACACTGTGGGGGCGTGTGCCGGCCATCGGTAACAGTAACGACACCAGGCGGCGTGGGGCATTGATCAAGCATCGAAAGCTGTGCCAAGTCTCTAGAGGAATGGCTCGGATGTCCCGAACCGGTTGTATCTGGGTCCTGCATTTTCTCTATGCTACCATTGGAGTGATTAAGTTGTGCTCGGAGGATTTTAAGACCTCGAACAGAAAAGTGAGCTCGGGTCTCGACCAGCCTTTGAACTCCTTGACCTTGACCATCCTTGACGGGCTGAGCCTTGAAGACCTCGAGCAGACAAAAAGGGCTAGGGGCTCAACCCATCCTGACTTCCCGACCTTGACCAGCTTTGACACCTAGTCAGGCCATCTTCGTGCCAACGGTCGGGTCTTCCGCTCGGATAGGTTGACCTCGAAGTCTTTACTTGAGCTGGTTGGACTCGAGGAGGGTCGCTCGATATTACCTAAACAAATATGGCCAACGCCAATGATCTATAGTAAAGTGACTGCGCAAAAGCAATCAAAATATGTCAGGCATAGATATTAGAATTATTAATAACAAGAATTTGCTTACTAAGATTATTAAAATGCTAAACCTACTTTATTAGTTTAAATGGATCGACATTCCCTGCCTTGACCATATCTATATATTCACCTGTACAAAAATGAATTTCTAACTCAAATTCTCAATGGAAACAGTATATAAATTAACTAAATGAGTGAATTTCTAGCTCAACTTCTCAATGAAAATGTACAGTATATATAAATTCACTACATTTTATAAGAGTGGGGTAAACATAAGTTTTCAAATTTCATAAAATTATATTTCACAGCTTATATTACATAATTCACACATCTAATTTACCGTAAATTACTTAATAATATTTCATAACCATATATCTTTAAATTAAATGATAGGTATATACATTTATCAAACACTTTAATAGCTTTGCTTAAGTTGGTATACTGACAATACAAAATAGAGCATAAGAGACTATAAAAGTAACACAACAATATCGCACACACATATATGTAAATCTTACCTCTTTGCATGAGCCAAGCATTTATGGTACAAAATTCATATGGTCTTTAGTTAAAACCTAAAATAAGAAGTCAGAAACAAACTGTTTGGGTAATTTCGAGTAGGTCTCCTCGAGGTCAAACCAACTCGGTAAAAGACCTTGAGGTCAACCCACCTCGAGCAGAAGACCCGACCGCCGGCACGAAGACAGCCTTATTAGGAGTCAAAGCTGGCCAAGGTCGAGGAATACAAGACTGGTCGAGCCCGAGCTCACTCTTCTGCTAGAGGACGTCATAGCCCGTCAAAGCTGGTTAAGGTCGAGGAACCTCAAGACTGGTCGAAACCCGAGCTCACTCTTCTGCTCGGGGTCTCCAAGTCCTCCGAGCACAATCCAATCACGCCGATCACGGCACGGAAGAAATGCAAGAACCAGATACAGTCGGTTCGAGACAGTCCGACTCGTCTCTCCAGTGACTCAACACGTCGATCGATGCCTGACCAATGCCCCACGCGGTAGGGTGTCGTCACTGTTACCGATGGCCGACACACGCCCCCACAGTGTCATCATTTCATACATGCATGACCGACACTATCATGAGGCTGCGGGAACTCATGCCCACCTGACATCCCACATTCCCAGGGTGTGCCGCAGTAATCCCTGTTGTCAGAGGGGCCCAGGCACCATAGACGCGGGAACGGCACCCCCAGAAGGAAAAATGGCAGGAAAACGAAAATATAAAAGGAAAATGGAAACAGAAGCAAAAGGTTCAAATATTTTACACAAGTTCTTCTTCTTTTTCCCATCCTCCTTTTGAATTTCATAACTAGTTATTCTTACCATATAAAGACAAAAAATATCCTTTTGATTCGTCCGATCTCTTGAACAACGAGGGATACAAAAAGAACAACCCGATCACTGACTTGAGTGTCAGAGGGTTTTCGGGAGAAAAACATCCGACGACCCCTGACTTTGTTTCTATGAGCGTAGGCCATGGAAGGTCGTTATTCCGGTGGATAAAGGAGAACTGAAATCAATGAGCGTTTCCGCTCGAGCTCAAACATCTCGCGAGCAGGAGTTTTTTACACCGTTGGAAGGCACGCAGAAAACCGCATCAACATCTTGGCGCCATCTGTGGGGATTAGTTTAAAAAGCCTAATTTCCCAATACATCCAGAAGATACAACGCAACAATGAGAGGAAACAGCAGGAGGGGAGTAAGTCCAGAGGAGCTCGGTGACTTTGATGAGGCTCAAAATAGAGATCCAAGAGAGAATGGATCGGATGGAGAAACAAATGGAAACAATGATGTCCATCTTACAAGAACTCAGGGAGAGACAGAGGAAAGCATGTAATGACGTCCCTGAGTCCAGTCGTGGGAACGCCCCTATTAAGGAGCTTGCGGGAGACGAAGCCCAGAGACTGAGAATACCCAAATGTAGCCCGGACGGAAGAGACGAACATGGAGGAAAGGGAGTCCCGTCAGCATTTGCAGTGAGTACTGAGGCCTATCGCTGCCTCAGAATTGTGGGCCTTCCCACTCACTCTTGAGGGAAGGGCAAGAGAATGGTACTGCAGGCTGCCACGGGGAAGCATTCTGAGCTTTGAACAGATGTGCAGAGAATTTACAGAGCAATTTCAGGGCACAGTGACCCCCGAAGATGACATGATGAAATTATCAAGAGGTATCACCGATCGGTTCTGGATCTTGGGGCATTTAATCATCCCCAAGCGTTGAGGGACCAAGGACTGAATCGGGATGGGGAGACCATGGTACAATTTACTGAGTCCTTCGATCCGCTCATATTCGAGATGCATATGAACATGTGAAGATGGACATGGTCATCAAAGAGGAAAAGGCTACGAAGCTAAGAAGTGAACAAGCAGATGGAACGAAGAGGAAGGAAAATGAGGCCCCGCCCGAGGAACGTTGACTTCCAAAGTGATGAGGGACCAGGTTGCTCCCTACAATCCTTATCAGAGAGCTCCCCAGCATCGGATGATTCCCGCACCATCTCGCAAGTCTCCAGACAACCACCCAGCCCGCAACCAACCACCAAGCCGACCTATGCTGGACCACAACAGAGATGACTGTCCATTGCCACCCCCACCGAGAAGCTTCCCAAGGGATCAGGCAATACAGGTGGTGGAGCAAAGCCCCGCCTACGGCCAATACACAAAATCGAAGGTGTCACTCGAAGAAATACTCCAAGTGGCAGAAGAGCGAGGACTATTGAGCTCTCCAACACCGATGGCTAAACCAGTTGGTAAACGAGATAAGGGACGGTTTTACCGCTTCCACGATGACCATGGCCACTCAATGTCACAGTATCAGGATTTGATGAACCAAGTGGAAGATCTGGTTAGAAATCGGTATTTGGATGAGTTCATCAAGGAGAACATCCGGTGGTCGAGCAGCAACCAGAGGAAGATGACCGAGCCTATGACATGGAGCTGGAACCACCGGCTACAAGAGTGATATCAGGAGGACCCATCATGGCAGGGAACTCAAACAGTGGCTCGAAAAAACTATTCCGGATACTGCCGCTGCCGTGGAAGTCTTGTTCAGCTGCACCACCGCCAAAAAGGCTAAGGTACGATAAGTGCCCATCATGTGGACGGAGGAGGACGAGAAGGGGGTACTATACCCCCATGAGGATGCCTTAGTCGTAAAGGCAAACGCTGCTAATAAGGAAGTTGATCGGATATTGGTAGACTAGGGAAGTTCGGTGGACATCCTCTCCAAGTCTACACTCGAGGATTTGGGAATAAGCAGTGCGAGCCTCGAGCAAACGAACACTTCCTTGAAAAGGTTTGGAGGAGGAAAACCGATCCCTCTGGGAATCATAAAATTGGCTGTGACTATGGGCTCGAGGCCTTTTGAAAAGAATATGATGCTAGACTTTATTGTGGTGGATGAAGTCAGCCCCTACTAAACAATACTAGGGAGGCCGTTTATGAGGGTCAGCCATTCAGCACTGTCCACCCACTATTTAGCCCTGAAATATCGAGTAAACGGGGCTGTAGGAGTCGTAAAGGGCAGCCAGAGGATTGCGAGGAGCTGCTACGCTGTGGCAACAAAAGAAACCATGCAAGTAACGTCATTAGACTCGAGGGGGGAGAAGCTGCTGAAAGCGGGATTCATAAGGGAAGTCTCCTACCCCGAATGGATCTCGAATGTGGTATTGGTAAAGAAGGCAAGTGGGAAATGGAGAATGTGTGTGGACTTCACAGACATAAATAAAGCTTGTCCAAAAGATAGCTTCCCACTGCCAAAGATAGACCAGTTGGTGGATTCCACGATGGGGCATGGACTGCTTAGCTTCATGGACGCCTTCTCAGGCTATAATTAAATTCCCATACACCAGTCAGACGAAGAATGCACAGCCTTCATCACCAGCCAAGGCCTATTTTGCTACAGGGTCATGCCCTTCGGTCTAAAGAATGGGGGGGCAACCTACCAGAGGTTGGTGAATAATGTCTTCAAGCCACTGATAGGCCGAACAATGGAGGTTTATGTGGACGATATGATCACCAAATTGAAAGAGTCAGAGAAACATGTAGAGCACCTGGAAGAAACCTTCGCACTCTTAAGAAAATACCGGATGAAACTAAATCTAGAAAAATGTGTCTTTAGGGTTGGTTCGGGAAAATTCTTGGGCTTCATGGTCAGTCATAGAGGGATCGAGGCCAATCCGGAAAAGATAAGAGCAGTAGTGGAGATGAAGTCCCCCCGTACCCTCAAGGAGATACAAAGTCTTACAGGTAAATTGGCATCCCTCAACAGGTTCATATCTCGGGCCACGAGTAAATGCCGAGTCTTCTTATAGGAAATGATGAAAGGCAGGAAGACAAAGCGGACACTAGAATGTGAAGCCGCGTTCCAACAGTTGAAAGAGTACTTGCTGAAAGCCCCGTTGCTGTCCATACCTCAAGCAGGGGAGGTTCTGTTTTTGTATTTAACTGTGTCCCAATGGGCAACCAACTTCGACTCAGTGAGGGAAGAGTCGAGGTGCAGACTCGTCTATTACACTAGCAGAGCTTTGTTAGAGGCTGAAACTCGATATCCGTCGATGGAGAAATGGGCACTGCCCTAGTAACAGCAGACCAAAAGCTGAGGCCTTATTTCCAAGCACATTCGGTGACGGTTTTCACGAACCAGCCACTCAGGCAGACTCTACACAAGCCAGAGACTTCCAGAAGGTTGGTGAAATAGTCGGTGGAGCTTAGTGAATTCGACATCAACTACCAACCCCGAACAGCTATAAAAGCTCAGTCCTTAACTGACTTCGCGGTCGAGTGCAAAGAGAGGAATGAAGAGAGGGAGGTCGAGCATCCATCAGACTCCTCGGCCTTAACCAGTGCATAGACAGTCATAGTAGATGGGTTCTGTGGAGATCAGGGAGCAAGAGCAGGAGTTGTGCTCCTTAGTCCTGAAGGGGTAGAGATGCAATATCCTGTGAAGCTGAAATTTGGAGTCACCAACAACCAGGCCGAGCATGAAGCAAGAATTGCAGAATCAAGCTCGCGTTGGTAGTGAAGGCAAAAGAAGTAAAGCTTCAAACAGACTCACAGCTGGTAGCAAATCACCTCAACGAAAGCTTCCAAGCAAAGGGCGAGAAGATGGAGGCCTACCTTCGGAAAGTAAAGCAATTAATAAAAAATTTCTGAGCAGTCGAGGTGGAGCAGATCGTGAAGGGGAAGAATTTTCGAGCTGACATGATAGCTCGAATGGCCGCTACATCCGACCCCAAAATACTAAACTCTATCCCCTTAGAAATCAAGACCTGCTCGAGCATCGAGCACGAAGACCAGGTGATGAGTTTATCGTCGGGCAACACCTGGATTGAACCAATTGTTTCTTACCTTAAAGAATGAGTGTTACCTGCCGATAAACAGCAGGCAAGGAAGCTGAAGTGTAAAGCGGCCAAGTATACTCTGATCGATGGGGTCTTGTACAGACGGGGATACACTCTCCCACTGTTGCGGTGCTTAGACCAAGAGGAAGCTAATTATGTCCTCAGAGAAATACATAAAGGAATTTACAGTAACCACTCAGGCGCGAGGTCTTTAGCTTTCAAGGCCTTGAGGTATGGATACTTTTGGCCCCGCATGCATTAGAATGCGCAAGAGAAGACCAGGAGTTGCAAAAGCTGCCAAAGCTTTGCCAACTACATGACTCAGCCTCCTGAGAACCTCATGGTGATGAATTCACCATGGCCATTTGCTCAATGGGGGATTGACTTGATTGGGCCACTACCAAAGGGGAGAGCATCTGCAACATATGTCGTGGTGGCAGCAAACAAGACTATAAAACGTCTATTGAAGACCAGACTATGCAAGCATAAGGGAGCTTGGGTTGACCAGCTGCCTGGTGTATTATGGGCTTACAGAACCACACACAAAACTGCCACAAGAGAAACCCCATTCTCACTGGCATTTGGACATGAGGCAGTTGTCCCAGCTGAGATAGGGATGGGAACACACCAAACAGAGCACTTCAACGAGGAGCAAAATGACGAGCAGATGTGTGCAGGCCTGGACTTGCTGGAAGAGAAAAGGGAGAAGGCCACTGCAAAGATAGCGGAGTACCAGTAGAGAGTGACTCGCTATTACAACCGGAACGTGCACATCCGCCGATTTCAGGTGGGAGATTGGGTGCTTAGGAGAGTCAATCAGAGCATGAAGGATCCCAGGCAAGGTGTGTTAGGACCAAACTGTGAAGGTCCCTATATAGTCTCTCAAATAGCTGGACCAAGAGCATATCGACTGACTCACCTAGATGGACGAGAAGTCAAGAGGCCATGGAACGCACAGCACTTGATGAAATATTTCCAGTAAGTTTCCTTGTGTTGTAAGCATTAATATCCAATTCCTTCCGAAATAGAGATGTGTAAAATCTTGAACGTATGTAAAAGCAAGAAAAACGCTTTTAATATTAATTCAATATGTACAAGTTGAAGCCAACACGCTCGAAGATAACGCAAAGGCCGAAAGTCTCAAAGCCTAGCTTAAGGCAAGATGGTGCCAAGCGTGAGCCAATTGCAGGCTAGAGCAAGATAAGCTCGTGAAGACAATGCAAAGGCCAAAAGTCTCAAAGCCTAGCTTAAGGCGAGATGGTGCCAAGCATGAGCCAATTGCAGGCTCGAGCAAGATAAGCTCGTGAAGACAACGCAAGGGCCGAAAGTCTCAAAGCCTAGCTTAAGGCGAGACGGTGCCAAGCGTGAGCCAATTGCAGGCTCGAGCAAGATAAGCTCGTGAAGACAACGCAAAGGCTAAAAGTCTCAAAGCCTAGCTTAAGGCGAGACAGTGCCAAGCGTGAGCCAATTACAGGCTCGAGCAAGATAAGCTTGTGAAGACAACACAAAGGCCGAAAGTCTCAAAGCCTCGCTTAAAGCGAGACGGTGCCAAGCATGGGCCAATTGCATGCTCGAGCAAGATAAGCTCGTGAAGACAATACAAAGGCCAAAAGTCTCAAAGCCTAGCTTAAGGCGGCACCGTGAGCCAATTACAGGCTCGAGCAAGAAAAGCTCATGAAGACAACACAAAGGCCGAAAGTCTCAAAGCCTAGCTTAAGGCGAGATGGTGCCAAGCGCGAGCCAATTGCAGGCTCGAGCAAGAAAAGCTCATGAAGATAGCGCAAAGGCCAGATGTCTCAAAGCCTAGCTTAAAGCGAGACGGTGCCAAGCGTGGGCAAATAGCAGGCTCGAGCAGAATGAGCTCACAAAAGAACGAGGACTAAGCATAAGCTGAACAACAGAGGCCTATAAGCCTAACTCACGACAAGACTCTGCCACGCATAAGTCAAGAGATGATACGAGTAGAAAATGGCTCGGAGAAAGAAGGCAAGGGTCCAACACTTATTAAAATTTACTTGGCAAATGTACAAAGTCAATTCCACAGGAAAATGCAAGGCAAAAGATATATACTCAAACGCAGAGGCAAATTGTCCAATATATATTCTTTATTCATTCGTAAAAATAAAAAATAAAAATACAAGTACAAGAAGGATAAAAAAAAAAGAGAGAGAGAGAGAAAGATCAACTGGTTGGAGCAATATGGCTAGCGGGGAGCTGGGTCCTCAGATGGTGGAGTAGTTTCCATGGCATCAGCAGCAGCAGGAGCAATGGTATCAGCAGATGAGTGAGGAGCGACCTCTCCAGACTCGGCAAAGGCCTCGATAGGGGGGACTCCCGGCTCTTGAATTGGGGCATCGTGCTCGCGTATATATTCCACGACGCTTGCCCCGAGCTTGCATAGGTCCACTTCAGGATGTTCCTTGCTCAAGGCAAACACGAGGCAGCTATAGTTGAAAGACACGCCATCATTGTACTCGGTCGTGAGCCTGTCTTCCAGAGAGTCCACCTTCTTCTGCAGGCGAGAAGCTTCCTCCTCCATGGTCTTCTCGAGGAGAATCTCTACGTATCCAAGTCCTTCCGAGCATTGAGTAGCTCATTCCGGACGAGAAACAGCTCCTTCTCGAGCTGGAGGGCCCTAGAATCTGACATTGCTGCCTTCTCTTCGAGTGTGGAGTTCTTCTTGCGAAGCTTCGTTGCCTCTTCATCCTTCTGCTCAAGACCCTGTTTCAAGCTCTTAATTTCTGCTCGAAGCTTCCTCCGGGAATCTTGAGTTTTGGGCTTAAATCTGGTAGCAACAGAACAAAGACGAGAAGAGAGGCGGTGGAAAGTGCCGACTAACTCATCCAAGATCATACGACTCATTCTCATCCAAAAACCTATCCTCCATCAGTCTAGTGAAGTTCTTGACGTAGGGATCAGCGCGATCGGGCCGCTTCTACTCCTGCTCACGCCCTGGTCGAGGCCGAGCTGAAGTGGCAGTCCTCGGACGCCTGGTGGCAGCACCTTCTACTGTTCGCTCTATCTCCTGAGCAGGAGGGGCAGCTGGAACCAGTGAAGTGGGAGTATCGGTTCAAGGCCTTTTTGCAGAAGAACTGCTCGGGCGTCCCGAGGTCCTCGCAAGCCTTTTCAGCATGTTAAGCACATCACTCATCCCTTCTTCTGGGACCAAGCCAAACTCCATAAAGTTCTGTGCTGTAAGTAGCTCCCTGCACGAGCTCGCGTTGTCAAGGGCAGTGTTGACGCGTGCTCGAAGCTCTTCCCCAATCCTATAAGATGCACCCCAAAACACTGCAACAACAATAACCAGAGCAAAATAGTGAGAAAAGAGGCGAGCAGAAGAACTAAAATAAAAATTCGTTGGACAAGTAAACGACCTGGAGTGCAAAAATGACGAGAAACCGAAGGGATCCCCTCGGGGAGAGGTGCAGCATGCCCCCAATCTCCCCCAGCAAAGAAGAATTTGACCTTCCAGTTGCCACCGAAAGTTGGGAGATTAGTTATGGGTTTTTTGCCCTTCAGGCTAAAGGTGAGGTAGTACCAACCAGCATCCTTCGGGCTGCATTTCAACCGGTAGAGATGCTTTATTTCCTACCGAGGGCTTACCCAGATTACACCATCTTCATAGCACATAGAGGCCGGACAGACCCTCCACCCATTCGGGTTCAATTGCCCTGTGGTCAGCCTGAATCTGGACGTAACTCGGGCAAAATAAGGTCAAGAGGCGACTGACCCCCACCTAAAGCACTCCACGTAGAAGGTAGCATACCCCTGAGGAGGACGGTTGGGTATGTCACCCTTACCCGGCACCCGCAAGTCCACATTGTCTGGTATGTGGTAGGTGTCCCTAAGCCTATCTAGATCCTGGTGTGTGGTTTCACACCTCATGGAGTCAATGGGATACCCCCTACCCTCTGACCGTTAGCTGACTCTTCCCTCCTGATGCGGCTAGGTCTCCGCTACAATTAACACCCCTTCTGAACTGGAATCTCTCATTGGGATTATACTAAGGGGCTCTACATCACTTGCAGAGGACGATTCCTCAGATGACATCCTACGGGGTTCTTGGGTATTTGACATGTTTCCTATAGACAAAATCTACCCAGTGGGAATCGAAGACCTAAATGAATGAAGAACAGAGCGGAAACAAGAAAAAAGAAAGAGGTTTATACTTGAGCAAAAGCTGACGGTCAGAAATAGCAGCGACGGTAAAGAGAAAGACGAGAAGCACTTACAAGCGAGTAATTTTGGTCTGAGTAAAAATGAGCAATAGGAAGCATAGTGAAGAAATCAATTTTAAAAGGGGAAGCCGCGTCTCTTTAGCTGACGACACGCATCCCAAGAGAGCGACCATTCAAGTAACGTCTCTTCAAAATTCAAACGCACAGCCCGGATCCTCCCACGTGTCCCGTATTAAATGTGAAATGATGGAAGCAGAAGATAGCTCAACACGGGGAAATGAAAAGGCCGGGAAGCTGGCCCATACAAGAAGTTTCCAGTCTTATCTCGCTTCACTCCAAAGACTAGAAACTGGGGGACTAGTGTTTGGGTAATATCGAGTAGGTCTCCTCGAGACCAACCCAGCTTGAGTAAAAGACCTCGAGGTCAACCCACCTCAAGCAGAAGACCCGACCGCCAGCACGAAGACAGCCTTATTTGGCGTCAAAGCTGGCCAAGGTCGAGGAGTACAAGACTGGTCGAGCCCGAGCTCACTCTTCTGCTCGAGGCCTTCATAGCCCGTCAAAGCTGGTCAAGGTCTATGAACCTTAAGACTGGTCAAAACCTGAGCTCACTCTTCTACTCGGGTCTCCAAGTCTTCCGAGCACAATCCAATCACGCCAGTCACGGCACAGAAGAAATGCAAGAGCCAGATATAGTAGGTTCGAGAAGGTCCAACTCTCTCTCCAGCGACTCAACACGGCGATCGATGCCTGACCATTGCCCCACGCGGTAGGGTGTCATCACTGTTACCGATGGTCGGCACACGTCCCCACAGTGTCATCATTTCATATGCGCATGACCGACACTATCATGAGGCTGCGGGATCCCATGCCCACCTGACATCCCGCATTCCCAAGGTGTGCCGCAGTAATCCCGGCTGTCAGAGGGGCCCAGGCACCATAGACACAAGAACAGCACCCCCCGAAGGAAAAATGGGGGAAAAACGGAAATATAAAAGGAAAATGGAAACAAAAGGAGGAGGTTCAGAAATTTTACATAGGTTCTTCTTCTTTTTCCCATCCTCCCTTTGAATTTCATAACTTGTTATTCTTACCATAAAAGGGCAAAAAATATCCTTTTGATTCATCCGGTCTCTCAAACAACGAGGGATACAAAAAGAACAACCCGATCACTGACTTGAGCGTTGGAGGGTTTTCGCAGGAAAAACATCCGGCGACCCCTGACTTTATTTCTGTGAGCATAGGCCAGAGAAGGTCGTTATTCCGGCGGATAAAGGAGAACCAAAATCGGAGAGCGTTTCTGCTCGAGCTCGAACATCTCGCGAGCAGGAGTTTTTTACACTGTTGGAAGGCACGTAGAAAACCGCATCAACACAAACTGATTTCTATTGTATCATAAAAGAAAATGGGTTGACAAATCATTCCCAACGAAAATGGGTTGACAAATCATTCCCAACGAACATATACCTTGCCTCCTCGTGAGAATGGCAATGTCTTGCATGATTGCCGCTGTCGTTGTTTGGCTTGTGGGTGGTTTGATAATGCAAACCTTCATTCCATTCAAAACCAACCATCACTTAATGATATATATATATATATATATATATATATATATATATATATATATATATATATATATATATATATATAGATATATACATGACCATATTAAAGTTATAGATGGATTAAAAGACAAAAAAACACAGATTTTAATATACCACAGAACAAAATATACTACATTAGAGTATGTGTTTTTTTCATCTACTAGCTTATCCCTAACTTTAATATAATCATGATCTATGATTGAAATATTTCTATATATATGAACAATACATATTGTGAATGAAATGGTCCAAGTTTTGATTACCTTGCTTCTAACATAATTCCAATCTAACATAAGAGATCCCGCCTGTTCTTGATCAACATTCCTGGCAATAATTAATAAAGGTCGTCTACTGTAAAAAAAAAAATAGAAAAGAAGAAAAGGCAAAAACAAACAATTAATTGATCAAGTTGTTAATAAAAAGATAAAACTTTTATACGATTTGTATATACAAATCCCCTTACATAACTAGTTGATGCAATTGCTCGACAAATATCCTCATTTGAGATTTCATCCTCATAGATTAATATGAATGGATTTTTCAACACCTGAAAAATGAAACAGGTACTTATCGTCTTAATAACACAATAATCTAATTGATTACTTATGTATCAAAGTCTAGGGATTTATATATATTGAATTCCTTACACATGTTTCTGTCTTCTTATTGGTGATGAAGTATGGGGATATAAGACCCCAATCTAGCTTCATTCCTTTAACAAACTCTAATTCATTATTCGATTTTAAGGGAAAATGATTGAAACCCTCTCTTGTTTAATTTTAAAAAGTAATCGAAACCCCTATAGTTTTGAAATAAATTGAAATGTTAAAAATTTTAACGACCAAATCACATTTCTAAGTCTTTCAAAAATTTATTTCGACAATTTTTCAACAAAAACGTAGTTTTATCAGATTTTCAAAGTCAAAGCTGTTAGAAAAATTGATTTTTCCTTTAAACTATTAATTCTTTCAATGGGTTTTAAAACTTGAGATGGCTTCCTATTACTTTTTAAAGACAAGGGAGGGTTTCGACATTTTTCTCAAACAAATAATTCAACAAGCAACTTACAGAGACGATAAATATTCGCTCATTTCCAAATCTTCCCATAGACTTAGCGACAACCTCTCCAATCTTTCTGTCACCGTTTGCTGCTATTGTTCCAACCTTTATGCAATAAAAAGACCAACTTATTGTAATTGTCATATCAAATAATTTCATATCACAACAAACTAAACTAAGCGAATTAAAACTCATAAAGTAAATTAATGAACCTGAGCAATTTCTTCAGCTGAGCGGACCACTCGCGCTCTCCACTGTTAAGTGTTTTTCAACTGCATTTTTTGCCAAATGAATTCCATTTATTAGATCATTGGCATTTGCACCGGCTAGCAGTGCCTTGAATCCGTCGCCGTACATGGCAAGGGCCATGACAGGCGTATATTTGATGCCTGCAAATAGAAAATCAAAACCTTCAGATGAGTAACCAAGCCCTTCTCTGTAGGAGATTCAAAACAGCATTGACTAGCCTTTTCTTTTTCACCTTGAACTTCGGACCAGTCATCTTCAATTACAGCACATGTTGGGTTTTCTATTGAACAAGGCAGAATACTTTGATCTATCTCATTTTCATAATCCTATGCGACCATTAAACAACGATATTAGACCAAACACACACATATATGGAATTGAAGAAACTAATAAAGGAAAGCATATGCACCGAGATTTTATCCCAAAAGTAATAAATATATTCATGAATATATGCGGTACATAAGTTAATAAAAATTCGAACCAAACAAAAAGACAAGAAAAATAAAGTATATATATCCCGTTAAATAAGGACCAGACTAAAATACAGGAAATATACAAACTCCAATGCAGTTCGTGAAAATTATATATAATCAAGTCAAGCTAAAGGGTGATGTAGTATGATGTAACGGTAGAGACAAGCGGTGAAAGCATAAAATATTAGAAGAAAGTATCTCTCTCGCCATATATATATATACGGGTAGCCAATATGTATGCTCAATACAATGCAACGTGCATGCAAAAAGGATATTGCAACAAGTCATGATACGTCAAATATGCCTCTTCAATTTAAGATTGAGTGACTCACTTGAAAAGGGCTCTCATGGCTACCAAAAGTGATGTCTGTGGCTGCAGGAACAGTACTCAATCTTCTAGGACTAGTAACCTGATAGTATAGTACAATTCCATTAAATCATTACCCGTAGATTAAATATCAAACGAAATTAAAACAGAAAAGTTATCGAAGAAAATAAGACATCTCGCCAGCATGAATGCTGTTCCTAGCCAACCTAGAATTGACGATGAATAAGGTTCTCGAACCTTCAAACAAGTGCCTTCAAACAGCTCGAGCTGGACTGTCTGAACCTTCTGCTCGCGACAGAGAACAGTGCCTCGATCCTTCTGCTCGCGATAAGCTCGATCTCGAGCAGGATTGCCTCCTTCGTCCTATTCCTCTGTCTTCTTCAGTACGGAGATCTCCCGGTCCTGTACTCACAGAAAACAGGGTCAGGGGTCGCCGGGTGTGTTCCGGCGAAAACCCTCCGACGCTCAAGTCAGTAATCGGATTGTTCTTTTTGGTATCTCCCTTAATGAGGGAGACCGGAAAGATGAAAGGGATATTTTTTTCGCCCTCCCTTTTTTTGAATGAATATGGTGTTTTCAGAGAATTCAGATAATAGGAATCAGAATAGGAAGAACCTGTATAAGCTTACGGATTCTTTCTGAATCAGAATTCTCAACCCTCTTACGAATCAGATGTTCCAACCCCCTTCCCCCTCAGTTTTTCCAACCCTTTCTGAATCAGAATTGCCAACCCTCTTACGAATCAGATATTCCAACCCTCTTCCCCAATCGCTTTTTCCAACCCTTGTAACGCTCCCTTCGCTTCCTTTTATACTCCATTTTTCCCGCTCTTTCCATTCCCCGGGATGCGCTGATCGTCCCTCGACCCGATTCACGTGGCGCGATCACTATATCCGGCATGTGCGCTAGGAATGATGACACCTGGAGGCATGCTGCCGCCACCAGCAATGATGATCACCACCATACCATGTGGGACCCCGGTCAAACATTAAAAAGTGTGCCGGGATTCCGAGAAAATGGGTCGGGTTGCCTCTGGTCGGGTCTTGTCCACCTATGCTCGTGGACTTAATCTCTGCAAGGTGAAAGGTGTGCTCTGGCTCTCGACCTTGACCATCTTTGACTGGGGACTACCTCGAGCTCAGAAGGAGTGCCCAGCCTCCCGACCTTGACCGCCTTTGACCTAGTGGACGACCTCGAGCCTAGAAGGAGTGCCCAGCTCTCAACCTTGACTAGCTTTGACCTGGGGACGACCTCGAGCCGGTAAAGGAGTGCCCAGCTCTCGACCTTGACCAGCTTTGACCTGGGGACGACCTCGAGCCGATAAAGGAGTGCCCAGCTCTCGACCTTGACCAGCTTTGACCTGGAGAGCTGCTCGGGCCAGGCTGTCCTCGGGGTGTTTTATTCGAGCTGGAAGGGCTTCGAGGGGCCTGTCCGAGATTACCCAAACACCAGTCCCCTAGTTTCTAGTCTTTTGAGTGAAGCGAGATAAGACTAGAAACTCTGTAATGATGGGCCGAATTCGCGACCTTTTACGCTTCCCCACGTTTCCCAACTGTCTTCCACCTCAGTCACTTCACATTTAAGATGGGACACGTGGGTTGATCCCAGCCGTGCATTTCAAATTCGAAGAGACGTTACCTGAATGGTCGTTTCCCTCGAAACGCACGCCGCCAGTTGAAGGGACGCGTCTTCCTCTTTAAAAATCCCCAACTTCTTCACTGTTTTCTCTGTTTGCTCACTTTCGTTCAAATTCAAAAGTTAATCTGCTCTCCGCCGTTTACTGGTCTTCTTCTTTCTGTCAAGGTGATTTCCAGCCAACCAGACTTCCTTTCGCGTTCAGGTACAAGCCAATCTTCCATTTTCTACCGCTGCTCTGTTTCTTCCCCTGTTGAACTCTGTTAATTTATACCCTTAGGAGAAAAGAAACATGTCAAATCCCCAACAGGCCCGTAGGATGTTGCCGGAGGATTCGTCCTCTTCTAGTGAGGCACAACCCTTAGTATAATCCCCGTGAGAGATTCTAGTCCAGAGAGGGAATTACCCACGGCCGAGACCCAGCCACATCAAAGGGCAAGGGCCAGTCAAAGGTCTGAGCATGGGGAATACCCCATTGACCACCTGAGATGTGAAACCTCCCAGTTGGACTTGAATAGACTTAGGGATACTTACAATATACCCGATAGTTTCGTTTTAAGGTTGCCGGGCAGGGGTGAAATCCCCAGCCGTCCCACCCAAGGATATACAACCTTCTACTTGGAGTGCTTCAAATGGGGTTAGCCGCCTCCAGCCTTTACTTTGCCTGTGTTTTGTCTGGGTTCCGTCTGGCCCCGGGGCAATTGAACCCGAACGGGTGGAGGGTCCTTTCCGGACTCTTTGTTTTGTGGAAACGCTGTGATCTGGGTGAGCCCTCGGTAGGGGAAATCAGACACCTTTACCACCGACGTGCAGCCGAAGGATGCTCGGTTGGTATTACTTTACCTCCAACTGAGGGTAAAAGCCCATCACCGATCTCCCGACATCCGGTGGCAACCGGAAGAGCAAATTCTTCTTCGCTGGGGAGAGTGGGCAAGTCGCACTCAGTAGCGAGGGGTCCCTCCGATCCACTGCACTTTTGCACTCTGTGTCATTTATCCGTCTTGTAGATTTTACTTTTAGTTTTCCCGCTGTGTCCTGTTCTCATTACTTTGCTTTGGTCGTATCTGCAGCCTTCCAGGGTGCTTCTTATTCGATCGGAGGCCAACTTCGAGCAAACATGCAGTCTGTTCTTATAAACGCGAGCTCGTGCAGGGAGTTGTTGACACCCCAAAAATTTTTGGAATCTGGTTTAGTACAGAGTGAAGACATGAGCAGCAGATTGCGCAAGATGCTACATCGGCGGGTGGGGACAATTGAAGGCGCGAGCACCTCAAAGAGGCTACGAGCAGAATCGAGTGCTCCACCTCCACCCACTCGAGCTATGTCTTCTGCTCGACAGACCAAGCTGGTAGAGGAAGGTCCTCCACGCAGGAGACAAAGGACCACTGGTCCCGCTCGTCCTCAAACCGGCAATGTGCAGGAGCAAGGTCAGCCTGGTCGTTCCGAGTCTTACCTGAGGGCCTACAATGAAGAATTGACCAGCAGATTCCCGGATGAGGTAGAGTCCTTTAATTCTGACGAGCTGTTCAGCGCCATCCAGCGACTCTCCTCCCGAGCTTTAGCGGCTGCAACCATTCTCAGGGCTTCACTCGGGGCTCCTGTGAGGAACTTCAAGCAGGGTCCGGAGCTCGGAGCAGATCGCAGGTGAGTCAAGGAGGAAAATCGAAGCTTCCGGACGAGAACTTAAATCTTGCGAGAAGACAAGCAGTGGCGAACTCCAAGGCCTCCGAGCTTCGGAGGAACCGATCGACACCAAGGATGAATCGAGCATGCTCGAAAAGATCCGGACACTCGGAAGTCTTACTACGAGCAGCTCATCGAGGGGAAGTCGCTCGCCTTCGTGGGCAAATCGACACTTTATAGGTCCGACTTGCCATCGAGTATAACAATGGGGCAAACTCCAGCTATGACTGCCTCATGTATGCTTTGGCAAGGCATACCCGAGGCCGACATGTCCAAGGTCAAGGAATGTAGTCGAATATATGAGCAACCTCAAGCCACTTCATCCGAGCCCTAGGTGTTGTCGAGAGCTCGCTCCCTCTCCTTCCAATGCCGCCTCCGTCAAGCTCCTACTCGATGTCCCTCCTCGCCGCTCCTCCTGCTGCTGCTGATGACGTCCCTCCTGCTGGTGCCGCCTTTTCTCCTCGCTGCGCTGAGGATGTCCCTCCTGCTGAATGACTTGGACACTCTCTCTTTTCTTTTCTTTTTTTTTTTTACATATGTAATCATTTCAGATGAAATAAAAGACACATGTTGAGCAACTCTATTGATTGCTCGTGTGCACACATTCTTGTCTTCTATGTTCAATTGACTTTGAATATGTTTGCTAAGTAAAAAATTTTCTAAGTGTTGGACTTCCTATTTTCCTTTATGCCCAAGTGTAATGCTGTTTAACCTATGCATGGTAGAGTTTTGCTCTGACTTAGGCTAAAAAGCCTTATGTTTACTTTACGAGCTCATTTGACTTGCTCGAGCCTGCATTTGGCTCTTGCTAGACACCGTCCCGCCTAGAGGTTAGGCTTAGGGACTTTTGGACAAGGGGTTCCTCTTAAACTTCTACCCGGGCCTGCAATTGACCTTCGCTAGGCACCGTCCCGCCTAAGACTTAGGCTTCGGGACTTCTGGTCGTAGCGTTCTTTGGAGCCGCCTCGCCGGCCTTTGATTGACCTCGCTAGGCACCGTCCCGCCTAAGACTTAAGCTTTGGGACTTCCGGCCGTAGCGTTCTTCATGAGTATGCTTCGCTCGGCCTTTTAATTGACCTCGCTAGGCACCGTCCCGCCTAAGACTTAGGCTTTGGGACTTCGGCCGTAGCGTTCTTCATGAGTCGCTCACGACGGGCCTTTAATTGACCCACGCTAGGCACCGTCCCGCCTAAGACTTAGGCTTTGGGACTTCTGGCCGTAGCGTTCTTCGGAGCCGCTCGCTCGGCCTTTTAATTAACCCTTGCTAGGCACCGTCCCGCCTAAGACTTAGGCTTTAGGACATCCTACCGTAGCGTTCTTCACGAGTTACGCTCGCCGGCCTTTAATTGACCTCGCTAGGCACCGTCCCGCCTAAGACTTAGGCTTGGGACTTCGGCCGTAGCGTTCTTCACGAGCCGCCTCGCTGGGCCTTTTGATTGACCCACGCTAGGCACCGTCCCACCTAAGACTTAGGCTTTGGGACTTCGGCCGTAGCGTTCTTCATGAGCTCGCTCGCCGGCCTTTAATTGACCTCGCTAGGTACCGTCCCGCCCAAGACTTAGGCTTTGGGACTTCTGGCCGTAGCGTTTCATGAGTCGCTCAGCTCAGCCTTTAATTGACCGGAGCTCTTCTAATGTTACTCCCGCCTGGCCTTTTAATTGACCCAAGCTTGGCACCGTCCCCCCTAAGAGTTAGGCTTTAGGACTTCTGGCCAAGGAGCTCTTCTTGATCTTCCGCTCGGGCCTTTTAATTGACCGGAGCTTCTTCCGATGTTACTCCTGCTCGGGCCTTTTAATCGACCCAAGCTTGGCACCGTCCCGCCTAAGACTTAGGCTTTGGGACTTCCGCCAAGGAGCTCTTCTTGATCTTCTGCTCGGGCCTTTTAATTGACCGGAGCTTCTTCTGATGTTTCTCCTGCTCGGGCTTTTTAATTGACCAAGCTTGGCACCGTCCCGCCTAAGACTTAGGCTTTGGGACTTATCGCCAAAGAGCTCTTCTTGATCTTCTGCTCGGGCCTTTTAATTGACCGGAGCTTCTTCCGATGTTACTCCTACTCGGCCTTCTTCCGATGTTACCTTAGCAGCCTACCCTTCTCTCTTTTCTTCCAAAGAAGTCCAGCCCGCACACATCCGCTCGTTGTTTTGCTCCTCGTCAAGTGCTCTGTCCGGTGTGTCCCCATTTCTATCTCAGTGGGAACCATTGCTTTGTCCCCAAACGCCAAGGAGAATGGGGTCTCTCCAGTGGCCGTTTTGTGTGTGGTTCTGTAAGCCCACAAGACACCAGGCAGCTCGTCCACCCAGGCCCCTTTTTGCTCGCCCAGTCTTGTCTTCAAGAGGCGTTTTATAGTTTTATTCGCGGCCTCTACTTGCCCATTGGCCTGTGGGTGTGAGGGAGAGCAAAACTTCAGCTCTATCCCCAGATTCTGACAGAAGTCTCTGAACTTGCCATTATCAAACTGCCTCCCATTATCGGTGACTAACGCATGAGGAATCCCATACCTGCAAATCACATTCTTCCAAATGAAGTCAGTGGTTTTACCTTCCGTGATGTTGCTTAAGGCTCCCACTTCGACCATTAGGTGAAATAATTAATCGCGACTATGGCATGGGTGGCGGATACTTTCCTCTCAAGCAGGGCCCAATCAAATCAATTCCCCATTGAGCAAACGGCCATGGCGAATTCATCACCGTAAGGTTCTCCGGAGGCTGAGTTAGGTGTTTGGCAAAGCTCTGATAACTCTTGCAGCTTCTTGTCTTCTCGTGAGCATCCTGATGCATGCGAGGCCAAAAATATCCTTGCCTCAAGGCCTTGAAAGCCAAAGACCTCGCGCCAGAATGATTTCCACAGATTCCCTCGTGTATCTCTCGGAGGACATAATCAGCCTCCTCTTGGTCTAAGCACCACAGCAAGGGGAGAGTGTACCCCCGTCTATATAAGACCCCATCGATGAGAGTGTACCTGGCTGCCTTGCACCTCAACTTCCTTGCCTGCTTCTTATCAGCCGGCACTGTCCCTTTCTTCAAGTAAGAAACGATTGGCTCCATCCAGGTGTTGCTCGTCAATAGGCTCATCACCTCGTCCTCCTGCTCGATGTTCGAGCAAGTCTTCACTTCCAAAGGGATACATTTTGGAAATTTGGGGTCCGATGCGGCTGCCATGCGAGCTATCATATCTGCTCGAAAATTCTTCCCCCTTGGGATCTGTTCCACCTCCACAGCTCAGAAATTTCCCATTAACTGCCTTACCTTCTGAAGGTAGGCGTCCATCTTCTCCCCCTTTAACTGAAAGCTCTCGTCGAGGTGATTCGTTACCAACTGCGAGTCTGTTCAAAGCTTTACCTCCTCTGCTTTTACAACCGAGGTGAGCCTCACCCGCTATTACGGCCTCAGACTCGGCCCGATTGCTGGTAACTTCGACTCTAATCTCACAACAGATCGCATCTCTCGCCTCTTCCGGACTTAGGAGCACAACTCCCGCCTCCCGCCTCCCGCCTCCCGACTTCCACAGGATCCATCTATCGTGACTATCCGGTGTTGGACGAGGTCTAGGAACCTCGTATGGGCTCGCCTCCGCATCCTCATCCTCGCAGTGCACTCGACCACGAAGTCGCCTAATGACCGTGCTTTTATCGCTGCTCGGGTTGGTAATCGAGGTCAAATTCGCTTAACTCCATCGACCATTTCACCAACCTTCCGAAGTCTCGTGTTTGTGCAGTAGTTTGCCCAAGAGGTCGGTCGACCGTAACCACCACCGAATGTGCTCGGAAATAAGGCCTCAGCTTCGGGTCTGCGTGACTGTGGCAGTGCCCATTTCTCCATCAGTGAATACCGGCTCTCGCTTCTAGCAACGCCTACTCGTGTAATAAACAGTGGCATCTGCACCTCGACTCCTCCCTTACCAGAATTGAGCTCGTTGCCCATTGGGATACAGCCAAGTATAGAAACAGTACCTCTCCTGCTCAAGGTGTCGACAATAGCGGAGCTTTCAACAGATATTCTTTCATCACTGAACGCCAGCCTGCATTCAAGCGTCCACGTTGTCTTCCTACCCTTCTTCATTTCCTAGAAGAAGACTCGGCATTTATCGATGGCTCGGGATACGAACCTGCTGAGGGATGCCAGTTTGCCAGTCAGACTTTGTATTTCCTTGAGGCTACGAGGGGACCTCATTTCCACCACTGCTCTTATCTTCTCTGGATTGGCCTCGATCCCCCCGTGACTCACCATGAAGTCTAAGAATTTTCCCAAACTCACTCCAAAGGCACATTTCTCCGGGTTTAGCTTCATCCGGTACTTTCTTAAGAGTGCGAAGGTCTCCTCTAGGTACCTTACTCGGCTTAGCATCTCTCCAGATTGCCGACCGTGACACGCCACTTCGAGTCGATCCCAGGCATATCCTCGTGCGTCCATGCGAACACATCTGCGTGTGCGCGCAAACATTCCACCAACTTTCCCTTCAACAGCTCGTTAAGGCCCGAGCCGATTCGAACTTTCTGCTCTCACCTCGACCTCCTCCAACATCTCAGCCGGCTCTTGCCTTCCGTTCCTCGATTCCCCCCTCGTGTCCAGCGAGGTAATCTGCATAGTTTCTTTGGCAGCTACGGCGTAGCAGCTCCTCGCCACCCTTTGGCTGCCTTTTACGACCCCAACAGCCCCATTTACTCAATACTTAAGGGCTAAGTAATGGGTGGATAGCACGCATTAGCTGATCCTCATAAACGGCCTCCCTAAGATTGCCTGGTACGGGTTGGCTTCACCTACCACCACGAAATCCAGCATCATGTTCTTCTGGAAAAAGGCTTCGAGCCCATGGTTACTGCCAGCTTGATGATTCCTAGAGGTATTAGCTTTCCTCCCCCGAATCCTTTCAAGGAAGTGCTCGTCTGCTCGAGGCTCACACCTGTTATTCCCAAATCCTCGAGTGTGGATTTGAAGAGAATATCCACCGAGCTCCCCGAGTCAACCAGTATGCGGTCAACTTCTTTGTTTGCTACGCTGGCTTTTACCACCAGAGCATCCTCGTGAGGGTACAACACCCCCTCCTCGTCTTCATCCGTCCACATGATTGGCACCTGTCGAACCCCGTTGTGGCTCACTTCTCGGCTGGGGTGGCAATGAACGATTACCCCTGTTGTGGCTCACTTCAGGTATGCTTGGTGGCTGGTTGCAGGTGTGTGGCCATCATGACGTCTGTACTCTCGGTGATCCCGGCCCGGGGACCTGCGAGGTGGCTGGGGGACCATCTGCGGTGGGGGAGCTCTCCGATAAGGGTTGTACTGGGCAACCTGGTCCCTTGTTGTCTTTGGAGCTTGTGTTTCTCAAGCAGAACCCCCTTTCTCCTTCCTCCTTCCTCCATTGGCCTGCTCATTCCTCAGTTTGGCAGCCTTTTTCTTCTTCGATTACCATATCCAGTTTCACCTGCTCATACGCATCCGAATACGAACGGATCAAAGGACTTTGCAGGTTATACCATGGTCTCCCCATCCGAATACCATCCTTCAATCCTCTTAGAGCTTGGGGGTGGTTAAACGCACCAAGATCTAGAACTGATCTATGGTATCTTTTGATAAACTCCCGGAGGGACTCTCCCTCCCTCTGCCTTACTCGACTAGCCCATCATGTCATCCTCAAGGGTCACTCGCTACCGAAATTGCTCTGCGAACTCCCTACACATCTGCTCAAAGCTCAAGATGCTTCCCGCGGAGTCTCGCAGTACTATTCTCTCGCTCTTCCTCCAGGGTGAGTGGAAGGCCCGCACCTCTGACTAGCCGACAATCCTTGCACCCTCGTTATGTCGTTGAACCGCTTCTATGTGCACTAATGGATCACTTTTTCCCGAAAATTTTAGATCCGGAAGCGAAAGTCACGTGGGATCGTGACACCCATGATCTCCGCGGAGAGTGAAGATTCGTTGTCCGAAGATTATTCGCCGAGTTGGACTCTTTCCGCTCCCTCAAGATCTTCCACAACTTGTGCCAACCTGCGCACCTCTCCCTCCAACACCTCCGCATGAGAGGTTGTGGCCGTATCCTGCAAATGTTGACGAGACCCCCTTTCCTCCATGTTTGTTTCTTCCTTTATTGCAACATTTGGTGCCCTAGGTCTTTGGGCTTCATCTCCCACATTTTCCCGAACATGAGCATTCCCTCGGCTGGACTCCGGGACATCATTACATGCTTTTCTCTGTCTCTCCCCGAGTTCTTATAATAGGGAGGTCAGAGTTTCCATCTGTTTTTCCATCCAATCCATTCTTTTTTGGATCTCCCTATTCTGGGCCTCATTGGCCACTTCTCTCAAAGTTACTGATTCTTCTGGACTTACTCCTCTCCAGCTGTTTCCCCTCATCGTTGTGTTGTGTGTCTTGAATGTATTAGGAAATCAGGCTTTTTGTGCCGATCCCCACAGACGGCGCCAAAAGATGTTGATGCTGTTTTTCCCGCGTGCCTCGAAACAGTGCCTCGAACTTTTAAACAGTGCCTTCAAACAGCTCGAGCTGGACTGTCTGAACCTTCTGCTCGCGATAGAGAACAGTGCCTCGATCCTTCTGCTCGCGATAAGCTCGATCTCGAGCAGGATTGCCTCCTTCGTCCTATTCCTCTGTCTTCTTCAAGACGGAGATCTCCTGGTCCTGTACTCACGTAAAACAGGTCGTGGGTCGCCGGGCGTGTTCGCGAAACCCTCCGACGCTCAAGTCGAGAATCGGGTTGTTCTTTTGGTATCTCCCTTAGTGAGGGAGACCGGAAAGATGAAAGGGATATTTTTCCGCCCTCCCTTTTTTTGAATAAATATGGTGTTTTCAGAGAATTCAGATAATAGGAATCAGAATAGGAAGAACCTGTATAAGCTTACGGATTCTTTCTGAATCAGAATTCCCAACCCTCTTACGAATCAGATGTTCCAACCCCCTTCCCCCTCAGTTTTTCCAACCCTTTCTGAATCAGAATTGCCAACCCTCTTACGAATCAGATGTTCCAACCCTCTTCCCCAATCAGTTTTTCCAACCCTTGTAACGTTCCCCTTCGTTTCCTTTTATACTCCATTTTTCCCGCTCTTTCCATTCCCTGGGGATGCGCTGATCGTCCCCTCGACCCGATTCACGTGGCGGATCACTATATCGGGCATGTGCGCTAGGAATGATGACACCTTGGAGGCATGTGCCGGCCACCCAAGCATGATGATCACCACCATACCATGTGGGACCCTGGTCAGACATTAAAAGGTGTGCCGGGATTCTGAGAAAATGGGTCGGGCTGCCTTGGGTCGGGTCTTGTCCAACTATGCTCGTGGACTTAATCTCTACGAGCAGGAAAGGTGTGCTCGGTTCTCGACCTTGACCATCTTTGACCTAGGGACGACCTCGAGCGGTAAAGGAGTGCCCAGCTCTCGACCTTGACCATCTTTGACCTGGAGACGACCTCGAGCCGGTAAAGGAATACCCAGCTCTCGATCTTGACCAACTTTGACCTGGGACGCACCTCGAGCCGTAGAAGGAGTGCCCAGCTCTCGACCTTGACCAGCCTTTGACCTGAGAGTCGCTCGGCCAGTCGTCCCTGGGTGTTTTATTCGAGTGGAAGGCCTTCGAGGGGCCTGTCTGATATTACCCAAACATGACTCTCCGGTTTAATTTATCTTCTTGAAAGTGAAAGTGAAGTACTAAAGATGGTTTTGTAGACTAAGAGAGCCTTACCGTTTTTTCTTTTTATATATATATGAAGAAGAAGTTATGGTTTTTAATTTCTTGTAGATAAAGTTAAGTGACGTTTCTTGTTGACAAAGTTAACTATGGTTTTTATTATTTTTAATTATTTTAATTTCTTTGAAACACTAATTTTTAATCAAATATTTTAGAAAACTTTTGATTGATTTGGGCATTATTAGGAGGACTGAATTGATTTGGGCATTATTAGAAAACTTTTGAGGCGTTATTTTAGTTAATTAATATATTTATCAAATAAATGCTACTTTTGAGGCGTGTGATCAGGATTTGTGAGATTTTAGTCGTTGCATAACTTCATTCCTATTTGCAGAAGAACAATAACGTTGTAAAAAATACATACGTGTGTATATATATATATAAAATAAACTAAAGAAAAAATTAATTAGAATTATTTCATAAATTTTGAGAAACGTTTGTCTTTCTAAAAATAGAAATTGGGCAAAGTCTAAAACATATCCCTATCTCTGTAAAAGAAAATAAAATGCTCCGGTTTGCCTTTAGCCTATTTTAATTTTTTAAGAATTTGTGAGTATCCACTTTATTTTTGCTTAATTTTTATAACTAATTGTTTATATCAATGGTAGGTTCCCTGCAAACAGTTTTCCGGTGGGATTTAATTTTCTTCTTTCTATTATACAATCTCTCTTCAAAGATTTGTTATTCTGTTGCTTATTTAATGGTAATTCGTCATTTTTTACTTTAATTGGGTTCGAAGTTGATTATGTTGGAGTAGAAACTATGCTGCCGAAGACATCAAATTTATGAACCCATGTATGGATGAAATTTTATTAATTTAAAGTAGTTTTTAAATGATAGAGACTCCTTTTAAATTGATTTTAATTTCATTTATATTACAGTATTACTTTTTATTAGTTATGTAATTATTATTTTTAAATAAATCAATATATAGAGATTGTCCATTATTGCTTTCATTTCTATACCCCAATATCCAACAAAACCCCTCCAGATTGTTATATCTTTTTACAGACTCCAGTTATCAAATGGTCTTGGTAAAAGCCATGTGTGATAAAGCTCGCAGGATAAAGGATTCAAAAGAGGCTACGGCAGAGATTTTCAAGGACGTAAGAAAAGAGATTAAAATGGCAAGTGGGATGGTGTCTGAAAGTTTAAAGTGGCCGAACAGAGCAAGAACGATTAGTACATCCAAACAAATAGCTCAGGTTCACATTCGGATACTGATGCGCAATTAGTTAAGTGGAAGTCGAATACTGGATGCCGAACAGAGCGAAGTAATGTAATTTGAAGTGTTAACGAGGTCATATTTTCGTCTCCTTAAGTTGCTCTTTGAATTCATCTTTGTAATAGCCGGGAATCAACTGAGTAATTATTAATATTATTTTGATAATTATTATTGTTTATTTCCTTCATTGATCTCTTATCAATATTATAAGTGTGGGCTTACTTGATATCAGGATTGTATCAGTATTTGGACTTACACTACTAAAAAAAATGACATTTACTGATACTTAGTTTACTGACACTTAATAAAAAGTTTCAATAATTATGAACAAATGCACCTATTAATAAGTAGGTATTAGAAGTTATTGATACTAATATGTTAGTAAATTAAACATCAATAATCACTGGCACTAAAGTATCATAAATAAATAAATAATTTATTAATAATTATTTTAGTTGCAACTCAGACTTGAGACTTCTAGAGTTTAAAATTTTAATGCAGACCATTGAGCCATGTTGAATTCGCTTAATTTATTTTTTTTAAAGATTTAAAAAACAAAAATATAATAACAAAAAGATAAAAAAAAAAACCTAAATGCTCGATCTCTCTAACTCTCACCCATCTCTCAATGCTTTCCCCGTCGGAGGAAATGCTCGATCTCTCTAACTCCGGGAGTGGATTCGGAGACGGCGGAGGAGACGGCATCCCAATCGGAGGTGCTGAGGTTGCCGCGATTGAGAGAGAGCCACTTGGAACAATAGGCGTTGATGATGGCTAGGGTTTCGTTGGTGGTCCAGCAAGGCGGTGGGACGTCACCGTTTTGAGAGGAAGTGAGGTTCCTAGACGTCCCGAATCATCGAGAAATCGGTCGTGTTTGCAGATCGGTAGTGAGGTTCCTAGACGCCATCGCTTCGAGAGCCATGGGCTGTTTCTTCGATTGCTTTCAGTATCGAGACGATCGCGCTCAGTATTTCTCATACTACTCGCGCCAATAAACACACCGTGAGCTTCATTTTGGTTCGATTTTTAGAATTTATGCTAGAAATTACTTGACTCAAGATTTTGTGTTTCGTTTTCATCTCTGCTTTGATCCGAAGGTAAAATTTGTTTTTATTTTTTTTTTTTAATTTTTTGAATATAATTTTTTGTTTCAAAATTGGAGTTCATTTGTGTTTGTTTTTGATAGAGAAAGAAGAGTGATGGAGTAATGATATTGAAAATCAGCGTTTGGAATTTCCGAAATTGATAAGAGCCTCGAGGATGAGGTAACGATTCATTTGTTTGTTTTGAATTTTGATTATGTATCCGGAAGTCGATGTGTGATCGACTGAACAACGAATCGCTATCAATTTTTGAGATGAATTTCTAGGGGTGTAGGGTGTTTTTGCATTGTGTTTGTTGTATGTTTGGATGCTCGGGAAAGTATGTGAAAAGAGAAGAGAAGAGAAGAGAAGTGAATGGGTTCAATATTTTGTCTGTAGATGTTGTGGCTTTATGGTTGGTATGTTGATTGGTTCATTCATTATTGCAATTGTTTGACATCGATTCCGCTCGGTGTATCCTGTTCATGTTGCTGTACAAACTAGATGCTAAAGAGTCCAGCGATTGGATGATATCTTATTTTTTATTGCTTGCTTTTCCGAAGAGTAACAAAAGATAATTTAATGATGTGCCAGATGCAATTTCAAAGCTAGAGGAGGCATTGATGGTTACACCCAGCAGACACGACACATTGTGGTGTTTGGGAAATGCTTATACTTCTCATGCTTTTTTGACTCCTGACTAGGATGAGGCCAAGGAGTATTTCAATAAAGCAACTCAGTACTTTCAGCAAGCTGTGGATGAGGTCTTGTTTTTTCTATTTGTAGTGACTAGTAAATATTAGATATTATGATATGTGTGAAATAATAGATTTGCAGTGACTAGTAAACATTTTTGTTGTCGATTTTGATGTGACACTTGACTTGGCTGGAATTTGAATGTAGCTGTAAATAGAGCTTGAGATTGGCGGATTATTTGCTATTTTAGCTTTAACTAGCATTACTCTGTTAGAGTATCTTAATATGATGCTGAAATCCTATCTCTGTTTGTGGTGGTGGTGGAGGTGGACCGAGAATTGCAAAGCAATCAGGAATTGCAGACTGCAACCACCGCAGCAGAGACAAGGGGCATGTTCGGATAAGAGAAAATGAGTCCCAATTTGCACAATTGCAGTCGCTGCTGCTGCAAGACAAGCGAGTAGCTGCATTTTCTCGCTGCAGAGACAAGCGAAGAATCGCTTTGCTGCACTGAAATGCAACGACAAGCAACTCGTTGTTGTTGCTACACCACAAGCAAGCAGTGCATTTATCGCAGAGGAATCGCAGCAGAAGTCGCTATGCCGCAGTTCTCGCCGCCGCAATCGCAATCGCTTCTGCTCGCAGCACCGCGACTGCGTACTGCTGCCGCAGCGATAAGCGATGGCTGTATTTTCTATCGCTGCAAGACAATCAGCACTGCTTTTGCTGCAATCGAATCAGAGTACAGCAGCCTACAATTGTTGCCGCTTGCTTTTGCTATGCTTTCCTTGTCAATATTCCGAGGTAGTGCTACTCGTAAAATTTTCTTTACTCTCAATCCTCGCTGCTAATGTTTTGTGGTAAAATACTTAATTTTTTTTCTGCTTTTCTTAATTTTTTTGTCTTCTTTTGCAGAACAATGACTGGTTCACAAAAGATCTCGTGAAATGTACTCAAAGATCTCTACAAGTCTTTCATCTCTAATTATCCTATTGTATCAATTAAAGATCCATTTGACTAAGAAGAGTGGGAGCACTATGCCAAGCTAACCGGCGAGGTTGGAGAAAAAGTACAAATTGTTGGAGATGATCTTTTGGTCACCAATCCCAAGGTAAATATGGACATTTATTAGGTTTTTTAGGAGAAAATATTTGTGTACATCAGGAATAAAAGTCTTTTTCCTGGTTCCTATTATTTTTCCTCTAGTTCAAATGATTTTGATTGCCCGGCATCATTTATTTCAACTTGTCCATTTTCCAAGTTAAAGTAATTAATTATTAAACAGCCGTTGGAGGGTAAGAAAAATATTGATTTTCATTCATATATCTTCCCTATTGGCTTTCATACTCGTGTTAATGATTTGTACATATGCTTTTTATTGTTGTTTCCATCGTTGAATAGACTTATTTGATTTCATGTCGTGAATAAGAAAATGAGTCAAGTTGTGTGCATGCTTGAGTCCGAGGAGTATCCAATAGTCCTGTGGAGGCACCGATGATGGAGATTGAATCCTGAAAGAGAATTCGACACGCATCGAAGTGATTATCCGAGTTCAAGGTCGAAAGCAAGCTGAACATAACTCGAACAAACAATTCATTTTTCAAAATCGAGGGATTTATAATCCGATGAGGAGGATGGAGGGATTATTTCTTACAAAATTTTTTACTCTTATTAATTCTTGAGTTTGCTTTTCATATCGGCTTGTCAATATCTAAAGAATGGGCTCATGAGGGATATGATCTTTATTCTTTTTTTAATATTTTAATCTTCCTTAAATTTGTAGATGGAGAGCCTCATTTGTTTGTGTATGAAAGTAACGGTGTTTTGTCAAAGAACCCATATGATTTGGGGTGTGTATGCAATTAAGTAACAAACTCTTTTAAGATTGTTTGGTGAAGAAAGCCAAACAAAAGAGCCATAATATTTTGTTAGAAATTTTATATATAATTGTTCATTTTAGCAGTTTACTAATATTCTTTTTTAAATAATATCATTAGATTGACAAAACTTAAAATGACAATAATAACTAATAAAAGTTATTGATACTAAAAATGTATCATAAAGTATCAATTTCATTAGGGTGATTGTTTTACTGATATTACTAATTCGTGATACTATAGTAATAGTAATTATTGATACTATAGTGTCATAAAATCTGTAATACTATAGTAATAGTAATTCCTGACACCACATTTAAGTGTCAGTATTTTTCTGACTCTCAAATCACTGACACTATTAATAAGTGTCACTAAAAGTAATTAGTGACACTATTTTAATATCACTAAAGGCTATTTTTTTAGTAGTGTTACTTCATTTTAGGTTATGAAGATTGTTATATCTAGATATTTTGAGGGTCCCATAGAACTTGTTTTCATTCAAAAAGAGAAAGGGGAGGTGGCTAATCAAAGCTTCTGAAAAATTTATGAAGCTTTCCAATTTACTCTTTCATCTATATAGTTTATCAAAGCCAAAAATTGAGATCCTAATTCCTTGTATTTTAATTGTTTTGAATTGATGAGTGAATTATCCTCAATTATGGATTTTGGATTTCAAGATTTATTAATCTTGAAATAAAATTGATTTAAAATAGGTTTTAAATGAATCTGGCTTTGACTACATGTATAATTCTATGTCTATATAAACCCTACAAAATCTTATAATATTTGAATTAATATTTTATTTAATAAAAATTGGAAATTGAGGGCTGGTCAATAACTTTTTCCTATTTCCTACTATGGAAAAGGGATATCAAGATTTATAAAGTTATTGAAAATAGTTTCTTGAGGACAATGAAGCCTATAATTATATGTATATGATGATGTTTATGGGAGTTTGATTTTGATGTTAGGTTTCGGTGGTTAATTTACAATGTTCAATTTATTGTAGCCGAAAGGTAAGTATATTAGACTTCTAAGTGTACTAGACCATGGCATATCATGCTTTTGCATTGCATATGAATATGTATGTACTTTAGAATATGAAAAGTTAGTTTGTTAATTGAGTTTTGCACTTAATTATAATTTATTGTAACTCCCAACGATGTCATTGATTCATGATGAGTGAGGATAAGGACTCATAGGGGGGATGGTAGATGGTTTGGCAATTTTAAAGTCTTCCGTGAGGATTGAATTTTTATATATTATATAGAGATACTTACGTTTATTCGTAAGTTGTATCTAAAGACCAATCTCGAATTACTGGTCATTTTTTCTCTTTGCTAAATATGAATGATGATATAACTTTTATTAATCAACACATGTATTCTATTGGTCACACTTTCTTTTTATTGGAATTTTTTATCCATTCAATTTAGGGTTGAGAATTTAATCCAATTTGGATAGATATCCAAACAATTCGGATATTGCCTAATATCTGATCAGATACAATTTGTGCCATCCAATCAAATTTTCCTTTGATAATTGCTAATATCTTACCAGATAATAGACTCAGAACTCTAAAGACTAAAAAGTGCATTTTCCGAGTTTTATTCAACATTGACTTAGCAGTTTTCCAACATGTTCATCGAAGATTTGTGGCATCAAAGGTCCTGGATATGGATAAGCGAATGCTATTATGAAGGAGGTACCTAATTTCCTGAGTGTCAGTGTTCATTTGCTAACTATAAGTGTTTGGGTAATACCGAGCAGGTCTCCTCGAGGCCAATCCAACTCGAGTAAAAGACCTCGAGGTCAGCCCACCTCAAGCAAAAGACTGGACCGCTGGCACGAAGACGGCCTTACTAAGCGTCAAAGCCGGTCAAGGTCGAGGACCTCAAGACTGGTCGAGCCCTGAGCTCCTTCTTCTGCTCAAGGTCTTCAAACCCTCGGGCATGACCCATCCCGATCAGCGATGGCACGAAGTGGATGCAAGACTCAAGTACAGCCAGTTTGAAACAATTTGACCCTTCTCTACAGCGACTCAACGCGACGATCGATGCCTGATCTGTACTTCACGCAGATGGTGCCGTGGATCATTATCGATGGTCAGACATGCCCCCACAATGTCATCATTTCGTGCGCACATGCCCAACACTATTCTCGAGCCATGGGAACCCGAGCCCACCGGCATCCCGCATTCCCGTGGATACGCACGATGAATCCCGATCGGTAGAGGGTCCGGACACCATTAACGCTAGAACGGATGACCTTGGAGAAAAAGGGCGGGAAAATTGGAGAATAAAAGGAAACTAACGTGTAAGTTGCGGGGGTTCAAAAAACTGGTCCTTCTTCTTCTTTCTCAGGGTTCGGCCATTTTTAGTTACTGCCACTGTGATCAAAAAATCATTTTCTTTTTATTATTTCTCTGGTCTCTCAAACAAAGAGGGATACAAAAAGAATAACCCGATCACTGACTTGAACGTCGAAGGGTTCTCGCCGGAAAAAAATCCGGCGACCCCTGACCTTGCTTTTGTGAGCGCAGGCCCAGGGAAATCGTTGTTCCGGAGAACAGAGGAGAATTGAGATTCGCAATAATTTCTGCTCGAGCATCCTACGAGCAGAACTTCGTGACACTACTCGAGAGCACGCAGAAACCGCGATCAACAATAAGTTCCCTAACTCACTTTGCACATTCCGTGGCTTTCCTTTTCTTAGATCGTCGGGGAGATGGATTGTACAGGGTAGACAGGCTGCTGTGACATGTTTCGACATATCTAAATATGAACTTGTGGTCTAAAAGCCATGTCTAATTAGCAGTTTAATTTTATTGTAACATAAATATTAAGCCGTTTCTTTCGCATAGGTTACAGTATCAGAGAATGACAATATTTCCCTTGACGATCCTTACACCAAGAAAGAGATTGAAGAAGAAATACCTAAAGAGGTTTGTATTGTGTCTGCTTTACATGATTTTCCAACAAGATAATAGCCCTTCGAGGTTTTGACTCTTTTATTAGCTATTGGTTAATTTCGCTTTAGGTGGTGTTAGGCTGAGAGAGAGAATGGAGGAGACAAAAGTAATTTGAATTCTTATTTAATTTATATTATTTAAATTAGATAAAATATACAAGAATTTAATTTCTGTTAGAATTTAATATCCATCGTAATCTAGAATTTGAATTCCACGACAAAGAGTAAAAAATTCGAATTCTTCTTCTGTTGGAAACCAAATGTTCTAAAATTACCCCTTCAACTTTTTAACTTGTTTAATGCTATCAAATAATTATTACTTATAATTTTATTTTATTAATTTAATGTTATAAAGAATTTTATATTAATTAAAATTAAGCAATGATTTAAAAAACTTAACAAAATAAATAAATAAATTTATATACTTGATATGAAAATATAAAAACATAAATTAACAATTTTCAGGCGGTAATTGTGTTTGTATTTTCGGTCGATAATTTCCAGTGTTGTTCCGTTTGTGAATTTCAGTTGATGAAAATGTTTTGTACACTATGTGAGTTTATAAATTTGATTAAATACGAAACGTGGATCCATGAAACTCATAAGAAAAATATTTGAAGAGACGACAAGGCTATTGGTTGAACCACCTAAAATTTTCCAACTAATCAAAAATTTCTTTTTCCTGTTTTTTAACATTTTGTTTTCTAGCGTGATTGGTAAGTGGCAACTAAATCAAATTCTCATCACGCTAATCGAACTTTAAATCTCGGCCTCTTATAAAAATCTCTTGAAAATTCTTGATTGACCATTCATCAATCAATTTATCCTGTAGCATGTGCTTTAGGGAGTTCCATATACAACACTAAAAATGTTTGATAGCCTACGTGAATTCTTCAATTAAGCGTGCATTTATTGTTTCTAGATGTAGCATGTTTTTAACGAAGTTAGGTAGAGGAGGCAGGGTCTGTCAGTATTTGTGGAATTTTGTCTGAAAGACACAAGGAAAAGCAATGTCAGCCGCCAAGTTGGTGAGTATTGACCATTTTGTACCATTGTCAGGGAGTATTGATCATTTTGACCAAAATTTTGTAAATTTATTTTGTATCATTAAAAATAAGATAATTGTTAAAGTTACACGCAACGTAATTTATATTTTTATAAAAATTATGTAAAAATTATAACATAAATAAAATTTATATGTCATTTTATAAAGAGTGTAAGTTATATTTTATATACTTTAACAATACTTTAAAAGTAATTTCTTTTATTTTTTTATTTTTATTTTTTATTATTGTTAGAATGTATTGTTGTTTGTGCAGATCTAAGAAAAATACAGGCTTTCTATTAGTTGCAGGAAATTTATTGTGCAATCGGTCAGTTCAGTTAGTACAACTAACATTTGGAGACGGGGGTTGTTAAAAGAGCAGAGGATTATTTTGGGGGTGACATCCAGCGTAGATATCCTGGTGGACCGCTCATTGGTACGTTTTCGATGACTCCACCAACTACTCTGTAATGGAATATTTTTATGGCCAAAAATGTGTTGTCACGGGAGTAAGTAATCCCTTCTCTTATCTTTTTTTTGGGGTCAATGATATTGCAATCACTATTTTGTTCTTAAAAAAAAATTCAGATTTTTCTAAATTTTGACTCATTAGTCTTGTTTGTTTTAATTTTTTAAAATTCTATCAAGGGGTAGAGAAATTTTTTTAATTATTCACTGGCAGTCTGGCACACCCATCGTCAAAAATTTTTTAAAAAAATTACTGTACACACCTTCCTAAATGTCAAATATAATATATCTTTACTAAAAACTTTTTTTTTTAAACTAAATAAAATAGTATATGAAAAATTGATTAAATGTTTACATGCCCACTAGCTTCAGTTTCACAATTCTACCAATTAGCAATTGATTCTATCACTTACCCAAAGTTATGGAAATGGGATGTAGAAAGAATTTTTAAATAAATGTGGATGTGGAGTATAAAATGGCTTTAATCCAAATTCTTATTAAAAAACTTATAGCCTTGTTCGTCCAACTCTTAACTGTAAGAATAAATGAAAGCTAACACATTATTAATATTATTGGTAAATTGATAAATTTTTATTATATATTTAAATTATTGGCTGTATATAGAATAAGTATTGTGAAACAAAAAAAAGTACAAATTAAGAATATAAAATCAAATTCATATTCACATTTATCGTAATTGTAATTAATACATAATATTACAATATATTAAATTAATTAATAAATAAAAAAGAGTAATAATTTGAATATATTAATGCAAATGTAAGAATAAATTATTTTAACAGTGCAATTAATTAGGTCAATAGACCTAGGTGTATCTAACTTAAAACATTATGAACTTATGTGTCAAAATTTTAAACTTTTTCACTTTCTTTTTTTATTTTGTGGCAAACATCAAAGATTATAGTGTTAATAACCCAACAAAAATATCTTAGGTAGCGTTTGATTTTTTATTTGAAATCTTAATGGGTTTGAATTTTTATGAAATCTAAAGAGGTCTGAATTCGAATATTTGAATGACATGTTTATTTTTCTTTTTCTAATATCTGAATACAAGTGATATCTTGTTTGATTTTATAAATAAAAATATTTTAAACATAGTTATTTGATATTTATATCCTTTTAAATTAAAACAAAAAAAATGATTAGAATATATAGTTTAGGAAATAAATATATTTTATAGAGATATTTTTAGAATATAATATTTACTTCTCATTCAGACTTTTTTTCATTCAAATAAAAGTTACAAAAATTTACTTTTTCTATTCAGATATAAATGTCTGAAAATCATATATAAATTATAACTTTTTTTGTAGATAATAGAGAAAGAAAATTTTTAATGAAAAATAATTAGTAAATTAATTAATTTTTATCTTTGAAAAATAATAATGAATGAATTAACAGTATAATATTATTAATTATAATTATTGAACATTAAGATTATAATTTATAGAATTTGTATAAAAAAATTATTAATTAGTAAGAGATCTAAAAAATAAATTTTCCTAATGTACCTAATTTAAAAATTTATTAATTTAAGTATTATCAAAGAAATATTAAAAAAATATAATTTTCCCAAAATATGAAATAGGGATGGTAGGAAAATTCGGAATCCAAAAGATCCTAATCCGCATATTAAAAAATGCGGATCAAGATCTTAAGAATTAGCATCTGTGCGAATTTTAATCCGAATATGGATGCACTTGCTTTCGAAAATGCAGATATCTTGATCCGCACTTTTTTAATTTAATTAAATTTCAATATAAAATATATATAAGTTAAAAAGTCTAAAAGTATGAATTTATAATATTATTATATGTTTTGCATATTGAATTGTTAATTGTTGCATTATTAATTATTGAATTATGATTTTATAATTAGATTTTATTTGATATTTTAGGTAAATTGTGAATTTATATTATTTTTTATGTTTGATTTATATTGTGATATCTTTAATTTTGGATCATGATGTAAGATGTTATTGTATATTATTCATATTGAATTCTTAATTATTGAGTTATGAATTTATGATTAGATTTTATTTGGTATTATTAGATAAATTGTTGAATTTATATTATTTTTTATGTTTTATTTATATTGTGATATTTTTAATTATAGATTTATAATATTATTGTATATTCTTCATATTAAATTGTTAATTATAAATATATAATTATATTTTATTTGATATTATTATATAAATTTTTAAATTATTAAAATTTAATATTTATTGATTTAGATATCCAAAATATCCGCATGTATTTTTTTCTAAATTCGGATATGAATCCGAATATGAAATTATTAATCCAAATTTAAATATGCCCAAATCTAAATCTAAATTTAAACTTTATCGTCTCTAATATAAATTTTAAGGCGACCGCGTAAAGGTGAAAAATGGGGGGTTTTATCATATGGTAACATAGCTGGACGTGGACCCATTATTATATAGTTTTTGAAATGAAAGTTGTTAAAAAAAACATAATAATTCTTTGAAATAAAAGCTCCTATACAATGTCCCCAAAAGCAGGTGCGACATGTTGTTTCAAATTATGAATGTTGATTGGAATTAGATTTGCTCATCTGCCACTTTTCAATAGCATTAAATAAGGGCAATATTATTCAAAATAAATAATAAATAAGGGGAAAACGAAATGACCCTATTGCTTTATCTCATTTTGCAGTCCCTGAAAATAATAATCGCAAGATCTTGAATAATTAATATAACAGAAACCCCTTTCGCCGTTATTATAAACGTAGGAGTCCTTCCATGGAGATTATATTACTCTTATAGACCTTCTTGTCAAGCGGAAGATAATTTATATAACAATTTTTCAGCCCCAATTTTTTTTTAGGTTAAAATTCGAGTGATTAAATCTCTTAAAAATCACTCTATTAAATCCATAGAAACTGTCGCTAGCCAGACAATATTATATAGCAATTAGCCTATAATTTAACTCTGTACAGACTCAAATTCTTTTTTGAAGATATTCTTTTAAATTTGTTTACTGATTAGAGATTTTTTAGTGATTTTCTATTAATAAAAATTTTACGTGTAATTCATTTAGTATTAACGACGTGACAGACGTTGTTCTAATAATTTACGTAATTAGCAAAACTTGATATACGATTACAATTAATTATAATTTTTAAATTTCAAGTCTAATGGTTCTTTATAGGAATTAGCGAATTAGCTCAGCTAAGGCAGCTGTTCGTTGATCTGTAGCTTCCAACTTTGCACCAACCAATCTGTGGATATTGAAGATAAATCACTGAGACAAATGCACCTAGGATTTAGATATTATTATAAAATTATAAAGTAGATGGTGTACTTTTGCTATATTCATGAACTATAGATTTTAAATATTTTTCATTACCAGTGAAGCGGTTTTGGTTGTACCACTAATTTCCCAACTCAAATCAGATGATCATCACAGTTTCAAGTCCTTTTGGCAAATGAATCAATTTTGAATTATATATACATAAAAATAAAAAGGAATAAAGAACATTTCAAATTTTGTTAAATGACTGTCAGCGTAAGGAAATAACACTTCATACCTATTAAACCAAACCAAAGTCCAAAAGATTATAATTTTATAAGCTAACATTATCAGAGAAATTGATAAAGGAATATTTGTGAAGCTAGATGGATATTTTCCAAGGATTCTCACCAAAAGCTACAGAAACAAATGAATTTAAAAAAAAAAACAGAAAATTAATATACTTCTTCTATCTGTCTGTAAACAAGAAAATAAACATAAATAAACTGTCTTCACTGAGTACAATTTAAACTAAATTTCAAATCTCCTAAAATAATCTGTGTACACCACTACCATGTAATAAAGAAATCAAAAATACCACTTCCTCATCACCCCCATCATAATCAAGATGCTGCAAGTTTTGCTGCTGCTGATATTTTGCCACAATTTCATCAGGCAAAACCTTTGTTCTACAAAGAGGGCATGTGGCCAAATATTTCTGCAACCATTCATCTAAACAATCTCTATGAAATGTATGCTTGCAATTAAGTTTCCTAACCATTTCGCCGTCTTCGAAATCCGATAAACAAACTGCACAATCTTTTGATTCTGATGGTGACTTCTTCGTCAGCAAATTTTTCTTGTAAGAAATTGTTGGATTTTTCTCTTCAATGAAGTTGAGGTACTGGGTTGTGGTGATTAGGCGACTTCTGGTTTTGCGAACGGTCCTTGTGAAGGATCGGATTAGAATTAGAATTTCGACAAGTAGAAGAGTGAAGAAAAGTGTGAAGATGGTGTAGATGTGAGAGAAGAATTTTGAGAGAGTTGTTGCCATGGCTGCTGCTGATAAAGGGGAGAAGTGAAGAAGAATATAGTAGCCAGATGGACGTATGATATGTACGCTTCTTGTGATGAAAAAATGAAAGCTTATATAGTAAAATATAATGAGGCCATAATTGTATTTAGTGGTCGATTTATATGTTTGCACTTTTAAAGCCTTATAAATAGAAAAAAAAATATATAATTCTGATGTATCAAACATTATTTTTAAATTATTTATATGAAGAGTTTTATTTTGATTTTATTTTTATCTTTTTATAAATGAATGGTACTTAAGAACATCTGAAATCAACTGAATCCGTTGAATTTTGGACAGAATATTTTTCTAATCCATCAATGCCAAGAGTCCAATTTGTTCTTCAATAATTTAATCCCTTTGAACATTCTCGATCATTGAAATAAATAAAAATGGATGGATCTGACTCGCTTTGGTCCGTCTGGAATTATTTTTGATAAGTTTAAAAGAAATTTTGATAATTTAAAAATTAATTTTAGTGTTTAATTAAACAAAATTAAAATCACTTTTATCAAAATAACTCCTCTTATAACTGATTTTGAAAAGTATGAAATAAGTAACTTATTATGATTTTAAAAATCAATTTTATCCTTTAATATAATTTCATAAATATCCTTATAATTATTACCTAAACCCAAAACTATCATTATTCAAATTGGAAACAAAATCAATATTTTAATAATTTGTATTATAAAAAAAGTAATAAATCAATATAGTATAAATTTTATTTTTAATTAAATTACTATAATACACAATAAAAAAGTTGTATATAAATATTTTTATATGTGTAAATAAATTTTAACTTACATTATGTCCATTTTAATCATATATTTTTTTACAGTAATTTAACAGAAAGATTTACTAAACATGCATAATTACTTTCAAAACTTACAGTACTTCTAAAAATAAAATTTACCAAACACTTACTGATTCTCTTCACAGCTGATTATTTCTATAGTATAATTAACAACAATTATTTTAAAAATTACAGTATTACCAAACTGACCGTTAAATTTAAATCCTACCAGAATATAAAAATTAAAATAAATTAATTGTAAAAATTATGAAAAAAAAAATCTTAATATAGTTCAAGTAGCTAGGATTCATTAGTAAGTTATCTATCATTTTTCAACGAATTATATACGATTAGACCAATACGATAATCTAGAATTTAATATTTCATAAGATTATAATGTTTTTATTTTTTTATTTTTTGAAGCCTATATATTAGCTAGAACATTAAAATAAATATGAATTTTGTCGCGGATTAAAGGGCACTATTATTTGAACAATAATAAGACAGCAGGAAGACAAATTTTGGGTACTACTTATACTGAAGTAACATTATGACATACAAAATGACAGCATTTTTCACGCTACAAGGATGCAATTTCTGTCTTCAATGGCGGTGTCGGGAATTCAATATATGAGGGACTAAGTTTATACAACATCACAGTTTTTATTTTTTTAATATCAAAATGATAAATTTCATTGAATGATTATGTTTAAATTTTAAAATGACTGACTTGTAAATTTTAGTGGTCCACTAGTTTATCTATTAATAATAATATTTGGTCATAACTTAAAATTTTCTAAATGTCCTATTATTTATCCTATCATGTAAATTGGACCATTAATTTATTAGAATTTAGATATTGATGACTTTTAATCATAGATCTAATATAAGCTTGCAAATGTAGTTGGCAATGGTGATAAAAAATAATATTATATATATTAAATTTTATAAAAAATTATTAAAAATTTATGAATGTCAATCATTAGTCGGTAATGAATAATACTACATATTTTAAATTTTTTATTTTAAATAATTTATCTCAAATGATGTGACATTTATAAATTAATTAGTGACATTCATAAAGAAATTATCATAAATTATCTTAATTTGATAATATAATTACAAATAAGAGGAAGATAAAGAGATAAATTCTGATTTTTTTTAAAGAAAAAAAAAGAAGGAAGTAATAAGAAAAGATAATCTTTGTAATTTAAAAATTCAAAACCTTAAAAGGGACCACTAATAGTAAATGAATTATTAAAACAAATTTTTCTTTGTTTTTTCCCTGGTACCTGAGTGTTTGCAGGGGCATCAACTCCACCCTATACCCATTGACGCGCTCTTATCTGTTTGCTGCCGTTACAAATAACATTTTCCTTTGCAAAAGTGGGTAAATGTCAAAAACGGTAGGCCTGCAGCCAACGGCCTCCTTTTTTTTTAAATAATATTATATGTGTTAAATAAATAATAATATATTATTTATTAATTAATTAAATAATTTTATTAATTAATTAATTAATAAATTTCATATTATTCAAAATAATTATTTAAGACATCTAGATTGTTTCTCTGCTTTTTCAAACGTAATTATATTTTTTAACGAACTATCACGTGCGTCTGCCGTGGTGAATTATTTGTACGCTCATTTAAATAAATATATATTTTTAACACACGTTTAATAAATAAATAAAGTATTGTTAATGCAATGTACCTAAAACGCCGTGCCAAAAAAATTTACAGTGATGTCACGAGGCGGCTGGGCCTTTTGTCCAGCGTCAAAAAATTCAACAACTTTGAAGGCGCGGTTCTAGTCGTAGCTCCCCAATACTTGTACAATGCATATATTTATTTTATAAAATAAGCGTAGGGTATATAATATCTTCTTAAATGTTAATTAAATAAATAATAAGAATAATATCATTTATACACAATTATATACAAATTTGCACAGGAGCATTGAAGATAAGAAATATTTCATTAGACTAAAAAGTAATCTCATTTTGCTTATTAATTTTGTGTTTATATATAAATCTTCATCTATGATATGTGAAGTGCAATTTTATGCGCAAAAACATGTGCATGTAGCATTTCTGAAAGGATAAATTTCAATTAACCCTTACTTAGATTACAGTCTTGAATTTATCTCTAAAAGGTGTCAAAACATCAATTTAATCGTATTTACTCTAAGACAAAAATCAACTCACTTTTCATTTGTTATTATCTTCTAAACAAAAATAAGGACAAATTAAAATTTTTATACTTTTAAGAGATAATTTGAAGATTTTTCTTTTTTGTCTAAATCATTTAGTATCTAGTGACTACATTGAGTCCTAAATAATTCAAATTTGAGTTGGATAAGATTCTAAAGTTAGGATGATAAGTTCTCCCAATAAGTATTTAATCGCAATTGTATTCTTAAGCCACAAATCGAAAACTTTGGTTAAAGTAAAATAATTCCTGGACCAATTGATTTATGTGTTTGTTGGATATAATTTGAAGATTTTTCATTCTATTGGAAGAATGAATTGAAGTTTAACCTTACTCAAATAATAATAATAATACAAAAATATAAATATAGGTTTCCCCATAATACAATTGATCTATAATAGTATTAGTAAAATTTCAAATTATAAATATCAGTAGATCTTGTATTGTAAAAACATATTACTTTATTATTATTTTTAAAAAATTCTAAACTTATAAATTTAAGTTAAATAATTTAACACAGTTTATAGACTTTAAACTTTAAAATTAATCAATTTTGACTGTCACAGTGATAATGAGAGGTTATAAAATTTTTTTAAACATTTCGTATGATTTCATTTGCATGGTGCCGTTAAAAAACGTCCAATCGTAAGTATTTCGTTGTTCACGATAATCTTTTGCGTGAAATACCCACATCAACGTAGTCCATCATCCATCATTAAATTATTCATTTTGACCGGTAAATCCTCTTCAGAGTAGCATGAAAAGTTGGAAAAAAGTTTACTTTCTTCCTTGGTTAAAGAAAATGACATATTTTTGTACTAATTAAACTTATTTACCTTTCAAAAAGAAAATTATTATTTTTGTTGCGTTCAATATAAAACATTATGATAGCTCATTTTTCTACAAGTGATTTTGACAAAAATGGAGAGTGAGCTGTCTAAAGGTAATTTTTTAAGGACAATAATGACTTAAAGAAACCTAAAATAAGATAAAACAATCGTTAGCGGTTATTATTTTGGTTTCATTCAGTATAAAATATTATGATAGCTCATTTTTTACAAGTGATTTTGACAATAATAGAGATTGAGCTGTCAGAGGATAATTTTTTAAAGATAATAATGACTTAAACAAACGTAAAATAAAATAAAACAGTCTTTAGATGTGAAGCCGACGTTGACTAGTAACGATACTTTGACTGTCAATTCAATTAGAGGTTGAAGGAGATGATAAGTTTTCAAAGAAACCCTAAAATGAGAGAAATCTGAGTGTTTGTGTGAGTAAAAGAACTTGCATTCTTTGTGAAACTAACATGTCTTTACAGAGTAGAGTACCTTTTGAAAATGTGGTAAATAGTTGTTGGCTATTTTTCTCTCCTCAAGTAGGAAGTTAAGAGTAATTTAATATTTTTTACTGAGGCTCTTCGACTTTCTACATGTGGACAATTGTCCTTAGAATGATTGTCTTTGTAGGCAGTGTGTTCTCAACTCTAATTGGCTCATTTGAAATGAGTCAATTAAGTTGAGAAGTATATCATTTCATTGATAGTGGAGCAGACAACTGTGTCTGTGATCCTCATTTCTCATATTTGATTTATGTCACTTGTAATGCAATATTTTGGACATAACTTACGTGAGAACTATAGTTTTTGGTCGCATTGGAGAACACGTCAACTTTTAGTCTTATTGGTGAAGCCGTCAACGCCTCTGTGGTCTCATGCTAACAAGTGATAATTTTAGTGGATGTAAGAAATGTTTATTGTAGTTCTCATGTAATTTGGGTGGTTGAAGTTGATTTTATGATAACTTTCCCATATGCCCTTGTATTTTTGGCTCCTTCTGCATTCTTTGCAATGGTCCAAGGGCCATATGAGATGTCTATACAAGTTTTTTATTTTAAGTATTTTTTACTCAGATTTTACCACCGTCACTTAAAAAATTATACATATACATAAGTAGTGTTGTTGAAAAGTCCATTAGTTTAATTAGTAACGTTTCTTTCCAATTAATGGATACTCTGATATCGTAAAGTAGCACCTTTATCTGTGTTTATTTCAATCAACGTAGAGCAAATGTTTTGATAACAGATATATTCACATATAACATTACTATAATTATGTGGCTGAGTGGCTCAAATTTTATCTTATTTTATTCTATTTTCACATAACTTTTTTTTTTAAGTCATAAAAAGAAGCCTAGGTTGATTAAGTAGGGATGGCAATGGATCTGGTAGGACGAGGCTTGGCTAGCTCGAGCTCTATAAAACTCGAATGTTCAAAATTAACCCTACTTAATAGGGTCAGTAGGGCTCGAGCTTTATCCGGCCGATCAAATTTTTTAATATTTAAATAATTCCAATTTTAAATATTATAATATATTAATATTTAAAAACTTTAAAACCTTATTAAAATAACATAAATATAAAAATTATTCTAATCAACGATCTTTACCATAAATTATATAAATAATTAAATACAAACAAAAATTAGATCTAATTCAAATAAAAACACAATTTAATTCAATAATCTAATTAAAGAGTTCATTAATTTAAAAACAAATAAAAACACATAATTCGATTACACAATTTAAACAGAAGTTATTTAGTTTAAAATGACAATTCACTAATCCAACATGAAGAAAAAAAATTACTCCAATACTTATGGATATACGTTTAATTTTTTTTTAAAGCTGCAGTGATTATATAAAGTTCGAGCTCGACTCGAATTTAAAGACATTGATATGATAAGTTCAGTCCGAACTCGAATTCTTAAATTCGAACTCAAACCTTAAAAATAAATACTCGAGTTAATCGACCAAAATTAAAACCGAACTTTTTGCTATCCCTCATTAAGAGGGCCATAAAATCCACTGAAAACTATGCTGACAATAAAATAACAAAATAGTCCGGCATTAGATAAATCAGAACACATCTTATCACGGTAGCATTCCAAATTAAACACACCGCTGATAGTTGATACGCACAACTCGGCGTATGGCTTTTACCTTAGTCTTTTTCTTCATTACTTACATAAAGTTACATATAAACAAAGAAGTCAATTTTGAAAGAGTAAGAATTTGATCTAAAGTAAGTTTTATTATAATACCTCTCTTATGATAATAACTTATGAATATATATATGTTAATTCTTGACCTGAGAGTCGGACCTGAGATTAGGTTGGGGGAGTTCAGGGAGTGAGGAGAGGAGTCGGTGGCTGTTTTTTAATTGGGCCTAAAATAATTCATCCCCAAATTAATATTAATAAAACAAAAGCTAAGCCTGATGGTATTTTTATACATTATTAAGCATATAAAAGGGTAAAAAAAAAAAAAACAATTTCACTTTCAAAATAAAGAGAAGTCACGGACATGAGAGATAGAAAATGGGAAAATTTTCCAGCCTTGAGCATTTTGCAAGAAATTTAGTTTGGCTCTTGCATAACTTGCATTTAGTGATATATTTCCCGTTTAATTCTATATTTATTAGTTTCTTTTATTTTTTTTATTTTAATTAATTAATTTATTTTATTGAACAAGATAATAAATCAAAGATTAAGAAATAAACGTGCTTTAAAAAATTAAAATTAAAGAGAACAGAAGCTTATCGGATTAGATATATGGGCTTGAATAAATTGGGCTTAAATTAAATGAAATAACATCAAATATGGCCCAAAAACATTCAAGATTGGCAAATTCAACAATTAAAGTGATGTTGACCCCGCCTTTAAATTGAGTGCACGTCCATGTCCATGGCATAAAAAGGAATGAAAATCCTATAAGTGACTAAATTGGGTGGAGGATAAGCCAATTGGATGGCATTGCATTAATTTCCATGAAGATCACGTGTTTTGGAAGAGCCAAAAAGGGCGTCTAATAAGTCGGCCACCAAGCATTATGGATAAGCCAACTTTCGGCTTTTGAGAGGGAGATGCAGGCGGCAGAAACGGAGGGAAGAATTAGAACAGCAGCCGCATGACGAGTTTTATTGATTTTATCATTCATGATTTTTTTTAATTTTTTTTAATTTTTTATATTAGAGTTAAGAATGAAGTTTTGTTCAATAAAATAAATTATTTTTTATTTAATTAATTTTACTTTAATATTTATGATTTTTATTTTATATGTTTAGTTAAATATAATTAAATTTTTTCATCAATTTTATCATGTATTATTAATTGTTAGAATTAATATTTAATTAAATATAAGTTTAAATTTATAAAGTTTATATGTGATTATATTTGGTTTTATATATTTCTATTAATATGTTGCTCTCTAGACACGATTAGTTTCCTATTAATTTTGTTGTCAGTTAGATATTTGACTACAATGTCAAATGGTTTCGCTACACTGATAATTTTTTTAAATTTATAGTTTTGTCCCAATTCTTTCAAAGTTGTATTAACGCTTAAAAACTTTTAAAAATTATATTATGACCTAAAACATTATAAATATTTTTAAATAAAACAATTACAGTATTTTAAACAATATTTAGTTATTTCAAAGTTTTCAAATACTCTTTTAATTTAGTCTAAAATTTGAAAAACAACTAATTTAAAACTTCTTCAAATTTGATCAATTTAAAATATATTTATTATTATCAAAATTATAATCATGAAAATATATATACTAACAATCTCCCTTTTTCTTTATGATGACAAACCTTTAAGAAATATTTTGAAAAGTTTAAAAATTTTGTGCTTTCCTAAGTATGTGCTCTCCTTAAATAAATTATTTGAATTCAAAAATTGTTTCAAACCTACTTGTTATTAAAAATTTAAAAACATAAAGGCAAATACATTTTTTTCATCTTCTTTTATATTTCTCCCCTTTCATTATTAAAAAGAAAACAAAAACGGACGTATGAGGAAAATTTTTGGCAGAACCTCCTCTGATAAATGGATATATCCACAAGTACAAAGAAATTAAAAATACTTCCAAATAAATTCAAAAATCAACTAAACACTAATCCCAAAAGCATATTAGTTCAACTCCATCATCCACAAGCATCCACATTTATTCATAATCATCAACATGTAAATCCAATATTCAAAAACAACATCCATCCAAAGATAAACAACAAAATCATCATAAAAATAGTCATGCTGTCCAAAAAATATCACCATAATAGTTTAAACTAAGGAAAATGTTATAGAAATACATGCATGATGTAAGAATAAGTGTACAAATGTATATAGCAATATATGTGCGAAATACATAAAAGAAACAGTAAAAACTAAGGAAGCGGTCGAGAGAATGACTCGGATGAAGGAGCTCCAAAAGCCAAAATGACGTGCTATTGAATCTCGTCATCGTTGAATCGAAATGTATTGACTAAGACTAGAGTAATTGTTGCTCGAGTCATGAGTCACTGCTCATCGCTTGAAAATGGTGTCAACGCTGCCTATAAGCTATTGCAACAAATTGTTTGAAGTTGGAGGTCGCTTGTCGAGATGTCCTTCATGCTCAGAGCTCCTCCCGCTCCTCCTCTCGCTAATAAGAAATTTGGAAGTTGATCAAGTATGATATATGTAATTGAGGAACCCTTCATCCTTAGGAGCAACAAGAGTGTCCTTATTCTTAGAGGAAGAGATGTTCACCCACTTATAGCCCATTCAATGAAATTTGTAAAAATTATCTCTATGCCTAACTTCTTTATCTCGATATGGACAGCCTAAGTAAGAGGAACATCAAAATATCTCAGGATTTGTGTAATTATGTTGTCATATGGAAGAGACCAGTCAGTAACACTCGGTGATGTTAACATGTGGCAGGTGATGGTATAGACTAAGTTAACCATCCTACTGTAAACAAGAGAGTTAAGTAAGCCTATATCAAGACGAGTCACCTAATCACTATGACCCTGTTGGGATGTGACCGTAAAATACTATAGAGAATTTGAACTTGGAAAGGTAAGAGCTGAAACCAGAAGAACAAGGTACAGACTTTGTTTGAAGGATCACGACGTCTACATATATTCTTAACAGCATATATATGACCAAATTCTTGGAAATGCAACTCGTTCTTAATAGTGTAAATATCTAAACCCTCAGCGAAAATCCCCACAATGTCGCATAACTTAGCATTATCAAACTCAATTCGACCCATTTACTTATGTCACTACTAGATTAGTTCGAGTATCAAAAATGTCCATGTTTAAGTAGAACACGTCAACAAGATTTTTGTATATAGGCTCATCCACACTTAAGACTAATTCACATTATTTTAACATGTTCGTAATAGTACCTCCACAGATAATAATACCATTGAAGTCATCAATATCAACAAAGAAAGAGGGAGTGAAAAATTTACCCATAAACAAACTTTTAAAGTATTGAGCCATGTGATCGAGAGAGAAATGGAGGTGAGTGAAGTCCAAACTATCCGACCTTAGGCCCGAGCCTGTTACAAAAGTATGCTTGACCTTTTTTTCCTTTCGGTATAAAGAATCACTTGTCATAGTCGATGAAAATTGGACTTTTTGAATAAAAATAAGTTTGAAGGAAAAACAATTGGTAAAAAGGTAGTATGAGAGTAGAGATGGTAGTTATAGAGTCAATTTGACCAAAACAGGAAAAAAAATGAAGTCAAATTTGAAGAGCAATCCCGTGGCAAAATTGGGTTTTTAATTTGGGAATTTTATGTTTTAATTTAGATAATGAGTTTTGATTGTAAAAAATAGGAGTTTATGATGATTAGAAGGCTATGAGAAACTCAATTTTACAAGAAAAATAAAGAAAATGATGAATTTTAGAGAGAAAGAGAATTACCAACGAGGAAAGTAAGGAAAACGACTCAAGACCAAGGGAAAATGGGGAAAAAGAAGGGTACCGTGAAGATAAAACGCAAAAACAGTGAGCCACTATCATCCAGAGAGTAAAATATTTTTTCAATATGATATTAGCAAGGTATTTATGTGTTAACAGTGAACCAATAATTGGCAGAATGGTAGCTCCATGTCATAATGATATCGGCGAGCTGTTCACTGGGTTATCGGTGCATCATTAGTGGGCATAATGTAGATTGAGATTTCCAAAGTTATCGATGACCTGGTAATTTCATATCGGCAACCTGTTAGTATCTAGTAGCTTATCACCTATCAGTTAGTTAGTGGCGAGCCATTAGCCTTCGAATGCACCTCCAAGAGTTCTTATGAAATGATTTCACACAATTATTTAATTTTTGGCAAATTGTGAGTTACTTCAAGGTTATTTCTTGAGTCCAAAATGTTTTAATGGCCATTCAATGCATGATTCATGAATGCATAAATAATTAATCATGTTACACAAACCAGAATAATAGATTAATATGCAATATTCATCATTCCAAGTTCATGCTAATCCTAGTGAATTGCTCTACACTAAGAGGTTTTGTGAATATATTAGCAAGTTAATTTTCAATGGAAACAAATTCAATCACAACATTTCCCTTTTGAACATGATCTTTCAGAAAATGATGTTGAATCTCTATATACTTAGTTCTAGAGTGTTGAATATGATTCTTTGACAAATTAATAGCACTAGTGTTGTCACATCTAATTGGAATGTGATTTAACTTAATATTAGGTTATTTAAGTGTTTGTTTCATCCATAATGTTTGTGCATAACAGCTTACAGTTGCAATATATTCTGCCTTAGTAGTAGATAGTTCAACTGAATTTTGTTTCTTATTAAACCAAGAGACTAAAGAGTGTCATAGTAGGGTGGGCAAAAAAGCCCGGGTCGGCCCGGCTTGGGCCCGTTGGCTTTAAGCCCGGCCCGCGTATTAAATCTTTAGACATGGGCTCAAAAATCTAAAGCCCGCTACGAACGGGCCCGGATAAGGGCTTTTATAAAATGTCCGGGCTTAATTTATAAATTAATATATATATATATATATATATATATATATATATATATGTATTTAATTTTAAAAATTAAGTCCAATTAAATTATATTAAATTAGATTGAATTATATATAATATTATCTTTATTTGGTGTAATATTTAATAGGATTACATTAAATTTAATTTAATAAATTAAAAATAATTCTTTAAATAATTCAATTATTTTTAAATTATACTACTAATTGTTGAATTTAATAAATAATATGAACTAATATTATGATGAATCAATCGATAAATTTTATGTTTAATATTATTTAATGGTTTATACAAATTATTGAATAAAAATTTATTATTGGATTAGTTTATTTTCGATATTAGTATTTGTGAGTTATTTTGTTGTATTGTTAATATTAGGTAATCGTGTATAATTTAAGTTTTTTTAGTTTATAGTATTATTAAAAATTTATTTAAAAAAAATAAATAAAAGCCCAAGCTCGGCGCAAGCCCGGCCCAGGCCAAGTCCGCTCAATATGAACGGACTTTTTCAAGGCTTGGGCTTATTTTTGGATACATAGGCTTGGGCCTGGGCTTACAAAAGCCCGGCCTAAGCCCATAAATTGCCAACTCTATGTCATAGAAAGTGACATCTACCACTATTACTTTCATATCAACCTTATAGCAAGCAAAATAGACATTCGAATAACATGTTACATCTATATGTGTTCTTATAGAATACCAAAGGCTAAGGACAATAGTGCCAATCAAGTATCGAAAAAATCATTTAACAGCAAGTAAGTGAAACTCATTAAGAGATGATTGCAATCTCACATACAAGCATACACAAAACATAATATCAGGCCTACTAACAGTCAAATAAAATAAGAATCCGATCATACTTCGATATTTCTTGATATCAATTTATTTACTTTTTTCATCCTTGTCTAGCTTAATGGTTATACTCATTAGAGTGCTTTTTGCCGTTCTATTTTCATAACTAAGCCTCTTCAGAGATCCCTTATATGCTTGGCTTAGTTTATGAAAATTCCTTCATCGCTTTTATGTTATTTGCAATCCAAGGAAGTACTTAAGCTCTACCATCATGCTCATCTTAAATTCTTTACTTATATAGGAGGAAAATTCTTTACACAATAGCTCATTAGTAGAACTAAAGATAATATTATCAACATAAATTTAAACTATAAGAATATCTTTGTTCCTATACTCAATAAAGAGACTTGTATCAGCCTTACCCATTGAGAAATCATTTTTCAGTAAGAAATTCTTAAGCCTATCATACCATACTCTAGGTGCTCGTTTTAAATCATAAAAAGCTTTTGTCAACTTATAAACATGATTTGAAAATTTTTCATTTTCAAATTTATGAGGTTGTTTCACGTAAACTTCCTCTATAATATAACCATTTAAAATGCACTCTTAACATTTACTTAATATAAGATGAAATCCTTATGACATGTAAATGTTAATAACATCTTAATGGACTCAAATCTAGCTAAATGTGCAAATGTCTCATTAAAATCAATTCATTTTTCTTGGTTGTAATCTTGAGCCACTAATCTAGCTTTATTTCTTACAACTACACCGGTTTTACCTATCTTGTCCTTGAATACCCATTAGCAGCTATAAAAAATTGATGTTATGATTTAGGATTTAATTTCATAAATTGTTTCTCTCAAATTGATTTAACTTATCTTCCATTGCCATAATCCAAGATTCATCGTTTTCAGTATTCGAAAAATAATTTTAGTTTAATTTGAGAAATGATTGTAGCATGTTCACATGTGTTTATAAATGATGATATAGTAATTATTCCTTTAGAAAGATCATCTAAAATCAAATCTTTTGAATGAGAGGAAACATACCTCCATTCTTTGGGGAGTATTTATGAAGTACATTCATTTTATTCTACATTTATTTCTGCTTGTTGTTTCTTTAGATTTCTAGGTGATGCATCATTTTATTTATCCTTTAATTATTCTTCTTGTAACTCTTCATCTACATCATTATGAACAAAACCTTTTTTTGGAACAAAACCTTTTTGGACTTTCTCACAATAAAAGTTTTTTGTTATATATTATATATGCTCTGCTTAAGTTTGAATACCCAAGAAAGAGGCTAACATCATGTTTTGGATTAAATTTACCAGGATCATCTTTTGTGTTCAAAATAAAATATTTACAACAAAAAATTTTAAAATATTCGATGTTGGGTCTTCTATCTTTCCAAAGCTCATAAGGAGTCTTATTAAGAGTAGATCTTATCAACATACGATTTAAAACATAACATGCAGTGTTGACGGCTTCGGCTCAAAAATATATAGGTAAATTATTTTCATTTAATATAGTCATAGTCATTTCTTGAATAGACTTATTCTTTCTCTCAACAATTCTATTTTATTGTGAAATCCTTGGTAAAAAGAATTGATGTTCAATGCCATGCTCATTACAAAAGCATTCAAATGCATAATTTTCAAATTCTCCTCCATGTTCTCTTCTAATGCATGCAATGTCATAACCTTTTTCATTTGGAACATTTTTACAAAACACTTTAAAAATATAAAAAGCATCACCTTTATTGGCTAAGAATAATATCAATGTGAAAATAAAGAAATCCTCAACAATTACAAATGCTTAATACTTTCCATTTAAACTAGCATAGTTAGAAGGTTCAAATAAGTCTATATGAAGAGTTAGAAGTGGTTTTGAAGTAGACATATAATTTTCATTTTTGAATGAGGTTTTGATTTGTTTACCAAATTGACATGCTTCAAAAATTTTATCTTTTTGAAATATAATTTTAGGAAGATTTTTAACTAAATTGCTTTTGAAAATCTTTGAAATCAAATCCATGTTTGCACATCCTAATCTTCTATGCCATAACCAAGTATTGTTATGTAATGCGGAAAAATATTAATCATTTGAAGATGCACATCCAATATTAATAGTATACACATTTCTACATCTATTTCTAAGGTTGGCAATTTTTCGGGTCGGGCTTGGGCCTGACAAAGCCCGAGCCCGACTCAATCACTTAAATTAAAAGCCCGATAATTTTTATTTCGGGCCGGGCTCAGCCGGGCTTGATTCGGGCCAAGGTCGGGCCGGGTCAGCACAATGCTTCAACTTTATTTTATTTAAATTATTTGATTTGTTCACCCAGTGTCTTAGCTATGTGTTTAATTACTTTAATTATTTGATTTATTTCCAAGCACAGCATATCCACTACTTTTTCTTTCAAGTTCAAATTTAATACTTAAATAAAAACACATAATTTCACAACTTATATTGAAAATTTAATTTACACTTGTGTCATTTGAAAAAAAAAATTCACCATATACAAATAAAACTACACAATTCCACAACTCAACATTAAAAAAAAAAACTTATATTTTATACAAATAAAAATACACAATTCCACAACTCAACATAAAAAAAAGAAAAAACTAACACTCATGTCTTATACACATAAAAACACTCATTCAATCTGTGATGTATCATGTGTGCATGTCGTGTTAGTGTAATTTTTTTTTTAAATTTATTAAATGATCGGGCCGGGCCGGATCGGGTCAAGTCACATAAGGCTCGAGCCCGAACCCAAATTTAATTGGGCCTAAAAATTAAAGCTCGAGCCCAAATTTTAACTTTTAAATTTGGGCTAAAGCCTGAAAAAATCAGGCCGGGCTAACCGGGCCAAAATTCGGCCGGACTTTTTTACCATCCCTATCTATTTCTAATAAATATAATTTTACTATCACATACATTCTATATAGCACATCTAATTTTATAAAAAATAACTCTATAACTTGAATTAAACACACATTCTCAATTACTAGTACACGAAATATTACTGAACATTACCAATTTCAAGAATCTTCCATTTTGAATTATATCTCAAGGAAACACGTCCACCATTTTTAACTTTGGTAAAGCTTGAACACCAATAATAGTTTCATGTCATGTGTCTTGAGCATTCACTATCCAAATACCATTTATTCTTCTTCTTCTTCAAACCCTGCATAAGGAAACTCAAGACTTAGATACCCAAACCTTTTTAGTTCCTTAAGTATCAGCAATTGTTCTTTTTGGAACCCAAATACATTTTATTCCATAATAGCTATTTCTTGTCACAGGATATCTATTTTTCATATAACCATCTTGGTTACAAAAATGACAAACAACAAGGTTAATAATGGAAGTACTCTTTTTAAAGTAAATCTTATAATACTTTTGTTTTAACTTTGGCTTATAACAAGAACCTCTTTTGTTAAAAAACACATTTTTGTGAACCTAGCATATTGTCAAATATCTTTTACCCATTAGTGAATTTTAAGATAACATCATTAAGCTCGACATTCTTCTTTTAAGCAATTCATTTTCATTTTTAAATTATCTACAATAGTGCTTTCATGCTCAAGAATAATACTCTCTTTACTACATACAAGCATATCATTCAATTTTTTTATTTTTTAATTCTAAAGATATAATTTTATCACTTAGAGAATCTTTTTCATTAGAAGCATAAACTAATTTCCTTTTAAAGCATATATTCTTTTTACCTATTCTTATCCAATTATCATGCAATTCTTTAAAAGCATCATATAACTCATCATAGTTAGGAGAGTCACTTACCTCAAGCAAGTTCGTCAAACTATTCATCTCCAAATCCCTTAAAGGCTAGTTTGATATTTCTTAATGTTCTTTATCATCACTTGATTCCTCTTCTCTGTCATCCCATGTTGCCACCATAACTTTTTTCTTGAGCTTTTTGAGAAGTGGACATTCTTAACATATATGTCCAGCTTAATACATTAATAACAAGTAATTAGCTCATTCTTCTCCTTTTGATTCTTATAGTTCTTGAACTTTCTCCGCTCATTAGTTTTCTTATAGAATTTTTTGAATTTCCTTACCAGTATAGTCATTTCTTCATCATCCAAACTTTGCTTTCCTCATCATTCTCATGTTTTAAGGCTTTGAGTGCAATGTTCTTCATCTTCTTCTTCTCTTCATTACCATTTTCAATGCTAAATCATCTTCATAGGAAATAAGAGAACCGATTAAATCATCAACATGTAAGGTATTTAAATCCTTAGTTTATTTTATGGTTGTTCTCTTAGGTTTCCATTCAACAGGAAGTGACCTAATGATATTTTTAACTTTTTTATTATTTTAAAAAATTTTTCTTAGGGCTTTTAATGTATTTATAATGTCTGTAAACCTTGTACACATAGCATAAACACTTTCATTTTGTTCAATTTGGAACAATTCATTTTTCATAATACGTACTAATGGTCCATCATTAACAATCTTCCAAATTTCTAAGTTTAAGGCTTGTAGGTAAATTCTCATCCTAGTTTTCTAATAAGGATAGTCATTACCATGAAAGAATGATAGTCTAGTAGTAAATTGTCTTTCCCAAAATGTAGTGTCATTTTAGGCTGTCATAGATCTTTAGCTCTAGATAGTTAAGTCAAGAACAATAGCTCCTTGGTCTAATTCCAAATGAAATGCTAGCTAAACAACCGGGAGAATTGGGATTCTAAAAATTATTGCTAAATTAATATTAGATACACTTCAATTAACTCAAATCAACTAAAAAAATAAAGCTTAAGTGCAATAAAAGATAAAGAGTAAAATATAGAGAGATGTAAACACATGATTTTTATGTAGTTCAACCAACTGTGCTTATGTCCACACCTCTAAACTCACCAGGCTTAAGAATTTCACTAATCCCACCTTCAAGGCTTCAACAACGCTTACGCTTGACTTCAATGCATCAATGGACCTTTATAAAAAGAAATTTTCTCAATCTCTTAACCAAAGTGTATTACAATACTTACAATCACTCAACTTTGTGTTTACAAGAAAATATTACAAATCAACTTCTTTCACACAATGTAATTGATTGCAAAATTAATATTCAATATGTGAACAAAAATGATTACAAGAATTTAAGTTTAGATTGCTCTTGAATGCTCAATGATGATAGTAATTGTCTAACTTTAATTTGGAATTGAATGAGTCCTTTTATAATTGGTGCTGAAAACTAGCCGTTATAGATTTTTTACGTCTTAACGGTTAGCCTTTAACTTATTTTCGGATTGCCATTTTGACTAGAACAAATTACTGTTGTGCCGTAATTCAAATAGTTTGTTAGCCGCTTACGCTTGTCGGTAGTCATTAAATTATCGGTTAGCTATTTTTCAATTGTTAGATCGTCGATAACTTTTTATCGAATATATTGCTTTTGGACACTATCAGTGACTTGCTAATTTTGTTGTCGGTAGCTGTTAACTTGTCGGATAGCCGTTTTCTTGTCGTCGAATCTTTGGTAATTTTCATCAAAATATGTTGTTCTTTGGACACTGTCGGCTTCCTGTTAATTTTATTGTCTATTAGTCGCTTGGCTATAGTGCCAAATAATTTCACTACAGATGACAAATTTCTTAAATTTATAATTTTGCCCCTTATCCTTTTAAAACCTGTATTAAAGCCTAAATTCTTTTGAAAACTATATTGTGACCCAAAACGTTATATATATTTTCAAATAAGTTCATTATAGAATTTTAAACAATACTTGGTGATTTCAAAGTTTTTAAATACTCATTCAATTTAGTCTAAAAACTTTAAAAATAACCAATTTAAAACTTCTTCAAATTTAATTAATTCAAAGCATATTTGTTATTATCAAAATCATAATTATGAAAATATATATGCTAACAATTATTGTGAGTGGACTATAGTAGACTTATTTTATATTTTTCCTTCAAATTTAATTTTAATAAAGCATGTTTATAAAGTAATATTTGATGTTTCGATTAAGTTTTCTAGAAATAGATTTATTTTCATATAGATATACTTCTAAAAGGATATGATAAATGCTTAATTTTATTTATTTATTTTTTATTAAAATGCATGAGGGTATTTTAGCGCAAAAAATATTGACTTAAAGCATGTTTAAAAATTTATTTACATGTGAATCAAAGTTTTCTTTCAAAATCATTAGACAATACTCTTTCCCTCCAGTTACAAAGATAAGATTAAAGAGATACAATTACAGAGATTCATTTACAGATAAGATTAAAGAGATATAGTTACAGAGATTCATTACAAATATTCAATATGGGATAAAGGTCTTTAGAGCCTGTTTGAGCACACATGGATTTTGGGCCATGTGTTTGGACAGTTTTACCTTTTGGGAGCTATTTTACGCATGCAGTGTAATGAGATATATGAGAAAACATATCATTGACCTAATCGTTGTAGTTTTGAGCATGATAGTGCACTTTAGTTACATCTAAGAGGGGGGTAGAGTGAATTGAGATTCTAAAAATTTAAGCAAGCAACAATTAATACAATTTAAGCTAAACAAACAAATTAGAAATAAGCAAATTTAAAATGCAATAAAAATAAAACAATAAGGGATAAAGAAATGTAAACACGTGATTTTTACATGGTTCGATCAACCGTGCTCACGCTCTATGCCTCCAAGTTCACCGAGTTTGAGGATTTTACTAAGCAAACCTTTAAGATCTCAACAACGCTTACAATTGACTTTCAATGTGTCGATGGACCTTTAAAACAAGAAATTATCTCAATTCTCTTAACCCAAATGTATTTAACACTTACAACTACTTAACTTGATTTTACAATAAGATTTACAAAATGATTTCCCTCACACATTGTGTTTGATTACAAATGAAAGCTCAATGTGTGAATGAATGAAATGAATACACAAAGCTAAGCTCAGATTGTAGAAGAATGCTCAGTTATAACAGTAGTTGTCACAATTTTATTTGAATTTTAATTTAACAATTTTATCGTTGAAGTAGAAAACTAGCTGTTATTGAATTTTTAGTGATCACCGTCTTATCGTTTATAATAATCGAGTATGCCACTTGAAGTTACTCGGTTAGCCGTTTCAATTCCAAGTGAGCATCGCTTGATAACCAATTTTATCGCTTCTAAATTTGGTTAGCCGGTTGCTTTACAAAATGTATCTTTGTTGTATCTGGTTTAACATTTAGCTTATTTAGTTGTCTGGTTTGTCTTCAGAATGCAACTTTGTGATTTCCGATTATTCGGTTAATACTAGAATTATATTTTTGTTTCAAACAGACTTATCTTCTTGTTTTATAAAATCATAAGTTGTAATTCTTTGCTTATCTAAACACATGTAGTTTGTTATTATTAAAATCAATGTATTACATAGCCATATAGGCTAACACATTGCACTGTCATATAATGAGATATAATGAAATATATGAGATGGCATGTCATTGATCTACCCATTGTAGCTTTGGGAACATAGTACACTTTTAATGCATCATTGCACCTCTATATGAGGTCCGGGAATGACGAGGTTGTTCCCCTAAGTATTTGTTCATAGACAGCTTTTAGAATAATGTACATACGTTCTCTAGATATGATTTTCATGATTTTTTTTATATATCTCATCACATATTCCTTTTAATGCTAGCTATTTGATTTAAAATTAAATATTTTGTTTATTAACGATTATGATTTTACACATAGTTTGATGAAACTTTTATATTGTAGTAACATATTTATTTTAAAATATTGGTTCTTTCAAGACCTATTATCCACTCACTCTATTTTATACTCACCTCTTTTATTTTATCTTCTCCCAACAAGAGGTTGTCGGCTTACCAATCAATCTAGCAACCATAATTATTTTGAGTTTTGGGCAAATGATCATATTATCAAGACTTTTTTTATCACCTCATTTTGGAGTGTATAATTCCCATATGATTATTATGGATGTGTATTGTATGTTGGCTTCAGTACGTTATGATATATTCTTTTGATATTACTTGAAAATATTGGGCAATAATGGGATGAGATCATTTAAGCATATTGTTTATCGTGATGTGTGATAATATGTTTGAGGAGGTCGTCGACCAACTTGGTTGAATACTGAGAAATAAAGGAAACCCCCTTTCTTATTTTTCAAAACTAATTAAAACCCCCCCCATATTTCAAAACACTCAACAACACCTTGCCGTTACATAGCCGTGCAAGTCAACGTTAATAGTCGCTCTTAGAATGACATTCTTGATCTTTTAATATTGACAGATTTTGTGATAATATACAATATTAAATCCAAATGTTCCAAGAAAATCTCAATTTAATAACTTCTAACAACATGTCCGTACAAAGCCTAACCTCAAATCACTATTTCAATTCCCAAAATTGAATCAAGTTCACTTACTATAATCATAATTTCGAAGTTGAGAGAGATAAAGAGAGCTATGACGTTATTGTGAGTGATAAGGGTGGTGTGATTCTGAAGGGCCGTATGGTGGCTTCAGTAGTGCTAAAGATTATGATCATAATCATATATATATATATATATATATATATATATATATATATTCATTTTTTAACTGTGTCTGCACAACATTCGCAATTTACGTCCCCATTGAGAAGATATGTATAATAATAATAACAATAATAATAATTCACAAGGCTAAGAATCATTCATTCAGTGTCAACTAGTCTGCATGACCATATGACCGAAATGCAAATTCTTCAGCCAATGAGATCATATCAAATTCTTCAACCATTTACATTGAGACTGAACAGAAATAGTTATGCTATGAAGAAAAAAGTTTACAAAGTATGCATATTATGTTGGAGAATTTGAAGGATGAAACACAAAGTTTATTAAGAAAAGTTCAAGAACATTACAAGAACAATTCACACACTCTCACAAATCACTCTCAAGGGTTTTGTTATACTACCTATGCTCTCTTACTCTTAGACTTATATCTCACAACACAATAGCATAGGTATTTATAGTGAATACAACATAAACATAATCATAACAATACACATCACCTAGCACATTCCACTAACCTTTCATCATAACACCAAACATATTCCACTCACCTAACATGCTCTAAATGAATCCTTTAATGGCATCAAATGTGTAAAGCTAGCCTCCACTCAACATTGTAGACCCATGATGATGAAGCATGATGATGGAGCATGATAATGGAGGGCCATTTACAACTCAACACCTTATTATTTTGTAAACAAGTTTATTATTTTTTTTTCAACACTCCCCCTTAAACTTGTTTCTGTGACCCGTCTTCTTGCTCGAGGAGTTTAGTGAAATTATCACCAACTTGTTCTTTGGCTTTATTCTTATTATTTTGATTGAACAATGCCTTGTAAGAATATGCATTTAATCTACTTTTTCGTACTTGTACTTGTTCTCTTTCACTTTCGCCGTTAATTTCTTTGATTTCCACAGCCAATTGTTTCATAACACCCAATGAATTTCTCAATCTGATAAAATCTTCTTGTTTCAATGGCTTAGTAAATATATCAGCTGCTTGATCTTGAGATTTGACATACTTTATTTGTACATCCTTTCTTTCAATGCACTCCCTTATGAAATGGTAGTAAGTGTCAATATGCTTACTTCGATCATGGAAGACTGGATTCTTTGATAAGGCAATTGCAGACTTATTGTCGACAAAGATCTCAGTTGGATCTATTTGGAGCAAACCTAACTCCTTCAATAAATTTCTTAGCCAAATTGCATGGCAAACACCTGAAGTAGCAGACTACATACTCGACTTCACAGGTGGAAAGTGTGACAATTGGTCGCTTCTTTGACATCCACGTGAAAGTAAGTGTTTCCCATGAAGAATACAAATCCGGAGGTACTCTTTCGATCATCTAAATCTCCACTCCAATCGCTATCGCTATATCCAACAAGCTTGTAATCATCAGAGAATGAGTATAATAAGCCAAAATCAATTGTACATTTTATATAGCGAATGATTCTTTTACGACTTTAAAATGAGTGATTGTTGGATTCTCCATATAGCGACTAATGAGCCCAACAACATAGAGAATGTCTGGCCTTGTACATGTCAAGTAACGTAAACTTCCAACAAGGCTCTTGAAAAAAGTTGGATCAACTCTTTCTTCTTCGTCATGTTTGGACAATTTGACTCTGCATTCCATTGGCGTACTTACGGGCTTGCAATCATGCATATTGAACTTCTTGAGTATTTTCCTTGCATAGCATTCTTGGGAAATGAATATGCCTTCTTCCTTTTGCTTAACTTCAATGCCCAAGTAGTATGTCATTAGTCCAATGTCAGTCATCTCGAACTCTTTCACCATCACTCTCATAAACTCTTCAAATAAGTTTGGATTGCTTTCAGTGAAAATGAGATCATCCACGCATGAGCATACAATCAAGATGTCTCCATCTTTGACTTTGACGTAGAGAGCATGTTCATGTGGGCATTTAGTGAAGCTCATTCTCTTTGAAATATTTGTCGATTCTCGCTATTCCATGCCCTCGGTGCTTGCTTTAACCCATAAAGTACCTTCTTCAATCTCGTAACTTTGTCTTTATATCCTTCCACCACATAGCCCAATAGTTGTTTGATGTAGACTTCTTCTTTGAGAAATCCATTTAAGAAAGCGGACTTTACATCCATTTGATGAATCTTCCAATCGTTTTGGGTCGCTAAAGAAATGATTAGTCTTATAGTTTCTATTCAGCCACTGAGAACAAATACCTCATCATAGTCGATGCCGACTTTTGACTATAGCCTTTTGCAACTAACCTCGCCTGTGCCTTTCAATCTCACTCTTGACATTTCTCTTCGTCGTGTAAACCCATTTGACACCGATGGCTTTGTGACCTTTGGGAAGTGTAGTAAGTTCCCAAATGTCATTCTTCACTATGGCTTTGATTTCTTCATCCATTGCGATTCTCCATTTTTCATCTTGTACAACTTCTTCGAAGTAAACTGGCTCACAATCAGCAAAGAGGCAAAATAGAGTGAGATTATCATGTTTCTCAGTTACCTCATAGAGATCTTGAAGACTCCTCGTGCGTTCTTCGGTTCTTTCATTTAAGAAAGATGGTGGTGAATCTCCATGTGTGGTTGATCGTCGGTGAGATAGGTGGACTAACCGACACTTGTTGTTCTTCTACTACATGCTCCTTCCTTGTTTGTTCATTTTCTTCAAAAGGAAAAAAATTGAAGTCATCCACATGAGAGCCAAAATCTCATTCTCCTTCTTCCTCAAAGATTACATCTCGGCTAATCACGATCTTTCTGTTGTCTGGATTGTACAACTTGTATCCTTTAGAATTGATGTCATAGCCGATAAAGATGAACTTCTCACTTTTATCATCCAGCTTGGCTCTTCTCTCATCTGGTACATGTACATGGGCAATGCTTCCAAAAACTCTCAGATGCGTTATGCCGGGCTTTCTTCCACTCCATGCTTCTTGTGGTGTCTTGCCCCACACACTTCTTGTTGGAGATCGGTTGGATAAATAGATTGCACAAGCAACAGTTTCAGCCCAAAATTCTTTGGGTAGTCTTTTGCTCTTGAGCATACTTCTCGCCATGTCGAGGATAGTTCTGTTCTTTCTTTCTGCAACACCATTTTGTTAGGGGATCTTGGAACCGCCAAAGGGCCTCGTATTCCATTTTCGTCACAAAACTTCATAAATTCTTTGAAGTGAACTCTCCACCTCGATCAGATCTCATGGCCTTGATTTGGTGTCCACTTTCTTTCTCCACTGCAGCTTTGAACTTCTTGAAAACTTCAAAACTTCTGATTTCGCTTTAAAAATACACCCAAGTTTTTCTTGAAAATCATCTATGAAAAGAAGGAAGTAGTTACTTTTACCAAGAGAGGTTGGCTTGAATTGACCGCACACATCAGTATGAATAAGCTCGAGTGGCTTCCGAGCTCTTGAGTTTGACTCCTTTGGAAAACTCTTTCTAAATTGCTTGCCAAGTAAACATCCTTCACAAACTTGATTGGGATGATTGATTGAAGGTAGACCTTTCACCATGTTCTTTCTTGATAGTAGCTCTAGTCTACTAAAGTTGAGATGTCCATATCGAAGATGCCAAATCCAGGTTGGATCTTTATGACAAGCCTTGAGACACTTTGCAACATCATTCTGAATATTTAAAGGAAACATTCTATTCTTCGACATTTTCACTTTTGTAATTAGGTTTCCTTTGTCATCTCTTAAAAAAAGACTATAATCTTTAAGATGAATATCATAGCCTTTTTCTAAAAGTTGACCTAAACTTAGAATGTTGCTTTTCATATTGAGCACATAGTAAACATTTGAAATTAGTTGGTGGCTACCATCTTTTATGCGAAAAAGGATGTTACCTTTTCCCTTCACTGGTACTTTTGAATCATCTCCAAAAGCGACACTACCATTTAATGATTCATTTATCTCCACAAACATGCTTCTGTTTCCGCTCATGTGATTGCTAGCACCTGTGTCAAGATACCAAGTATTTTCTTGACCTCCATTGTTGTCATTACGTGCTAGTAAAAGTGTGCCATCTCCATCATTCTTCTCTTCAACATAATTCACTTTCTCATCTACTATGTTGCTTGGAATTCGCGATTCCAAGCATAATGCCCAAATTTTTGACAATTATAGCACTGCACTTGAGATTTTTCATACCTCGATTGTGGATTGTTTCTTCCTCGCCATCTGTTTGAGCTTTCTCCTCTTTCATTATTGAAAGAGTTTTTGTTGTTGAAATTCCAGCCTCGTCCATGACCACGACCTTCACCTCGTCCTCGGCCTCTTCCTGGACATAGTGCATTCTATCGTTCTTGAAGCTTTCTTCTCTTTCTTTGGATTGATTTCCATCTTGAAGAGTTGTTCTTCGATCCTCGCTTCTTCTTCGCTTTTTCTTCATAAGCTTGCAACCTTCCTCGAAGTTGCTCGATCATCATAGTCTCCAAATCTTTAGTCTCCTCTATTGTTACTACAATGAGGTCAAACTTGGAATCTATCGATCAAGTATTTTCTCAATAATCCTTAGCTCTTTCAATTCTTCACCATTTCTTTTTAATTCATTAGCAATGATCACAACTCTAGTAAAGTAATCAAAAATTGATTCCGATACTTTCATGTGTAAGGACTCAAATTCACCTCTTAGTGTTTGAAGACGTGACTTTCTTAACTTGTTCAGCTCCTTTGTAAGAGGTTTCTAACTTCTCTCACGCTCCTTCGAGGATGTCACGCCAATGATCTTTTCAAAAGCATCTTCATCTAATGATTGAAAGATGAGATACTTTGCTTTGTTCTCTTTCTTCTTTAAGTCTTTCAAATTCTCCTTTTGTGCCGCAGCTTAAAGTACCTTCATTTTTGGTACTATAAAGCCCTTTCCACTGACATCTCACACATCGTGTGCACCTAATAGAGCCTTCATTTTGATGCTCCAATTGTCAAATTTGCTCCCTTTCAATTGTGGAACTTGAAATGACATCATACCATCATTTGCCATATCTCACAAATCGAGTGAGAATTTGGAGATTCTCGAATGCACGAATGAATCCGAACGTTGAAAAACCTTTGGGAGGTCTCGCGTCAACTTTGGTCAACTCGGTGAGTCAACTTAGTTTCGGACAACGAAACTTCGATGGTGATTCCGGCTCGTCTCGAACTCCGATTAGGCTGATTCTTGCGTGCGTTACGCTCGCCTCGTCGAGAGATTCGATTTGATATGCTACTGCGACTATTTTATCCTCTAAACCTTTCTCCGATACTACTTTGTTGGAGAATTTGAAGGATGAAACACAAAGTTTATTAAGAAAGTTCAAGAACATTATGAGAACAATTCACACACTCTCACAAATCACTCTCGAGGGTTTTTTATACTACCTATGCTCTCTTACTCTTAGACTTATATCTCACAACACAATAAAGATAGGTGATTTATAGTGAATACAACACAAACATAATTATAACAATACACATCACTTGAAGACATTCCACTAACCTTTCATCATAACACCAAACATATTCCACTCACCTAACATGCTCTAAATGAATCCTTTAATAGCATCAAACGTGTAAAGCTAGCCTCCACTCAACATCAGTAGACTCATGATGATGACGTGATGATGAAGCATGATGATGGAGCATGATAATGGAGTATATGCCATGTACAACTCAACACCTTATTATTTTGTAAATAAATTTATTATTTTTTTTCAACATATTATAAACTTTAGATAACTAATTAATTATTTACTATTAAAGGTTGAAGGTATTGGATAGATATGAGATAAAAAGAGTACTTCAGAGTCCTGTGGATCCAGCTCACCATCATAACTTCTAAATGTCAAAGAGAAAGTCATTTGAGTTTCTAAATAGGCACATTAAATTTATTAAAATATCTCATATAATTTATAAAATAATCCATATAAATTCATAAAAATTAAACTTTAATTTTAAGAATTATAAAAATTCATACTTTAATTAAAAAATAAAAACTCTCAATAACCCATTTAAGTGATTATACTATTATTTATTTTATCCTTTTAAATTTAGTAAAATAAATTTCATAAAATTATAAACTCATATAATCTTAATTTCTATATTTTGTTAATATGCGAAGTAATCCTTAATAATTTATTTTTGGGAAACTGCCGGGGTTCATTCTAGTTGACATATTCACGTGCGTCATTTCACAATGATACATCTGGTCTGAAGTCGAAACGGGGCCACCATCTGGCCTCCAATTTGGTGAAATGTTAAATGAAAGAAAACATATGTGGCCTATAAGAAAGACAATGCCCAACCCAAATGAAACCAAGAAACTATAAGACACTTCCTTTTTTTCCAACCACAAAAAATAGAAAGTGGATACAATACATTATTGTCAACAAACAAAAAGTAATAAAAAAAATTGCATACCGAACACGTTTTTCATTTTATTATTTTTGCGAAACAAAAATTGACCGTTCAAAAAGCGACCAAATTCTATCCCAAAATTCAAACCAAAACACTATAGAGCACGTGAAACCGAAAACCGTGCCCTGCCTCACGGTATTAGGTTCCAAAGCTTCTGGCCAAACTTCAATCATAGGAAGAGAGAAACTTGTGAGGTCCCATCCCCCGGTGGACGGTCCAGTGTTATTCTCTTACGTGACAGTATTAGGTTTTAAAGGATGATTAAAACCGAGTTTCATTTTGAGACACATTAAAATTATTATTTAAAATATTGATTTTAGGATCTATAATTCTCTTATCAATAATATTAAGAATCTTAATATTTAGATATTAACTAAAGCCTTAATATTATGTATAATTTATTTATTAAATAATAAATTTTATAATTAATAAAATTACTTAACAATCATTCAATAGAAGAATATCATATCAATTGAAATTCAAACTAATACTTATATATTAAGATATCTAAAATTATTCTTCAGATAGAATTTTAGTTAATCATCCCATCACCTTAACACGCTGAGGTGGTGAGATTGTCTTATAAAAGTTTTTCTCTAAATATAAATATTCTTCTAGATAAATTCATAATTTGTTGAAGGAATTAATAGTTGCTTTTCTAGGAGTTCTTTACATAAAAATTTTTAAGTGGCAAAATTTTTTACCGTCTAACAAAATTTTTTAAAATATTATACAATATTTTGTTAGATCTTAAGGCAATGTTTGGGAGTTAGGATTAAGTGTGGGATTAGACTAATTTTAAGATTAAATTTTTATCTTATATTTGATAACTTTCCTTGGATTGTATTAGAGGGACTAAATTTAATTTAGTCCTTAAATCATGGAATTAGCAATCACAATTATAAGTGGATGAAATTAGATTAATTTGTAATATTTCTTTCATATATAGCACCATTTTTTTTATTTAGTACTTAAAATTTAATTAATTATTTATTTATTTATTTTATTCATGATTTACTTGATATTTATTTTTTTATTTTGTTTTTATAGTCTAATTAAATTGATAAATTTACTTCAATAAAGTTAACTATTTAATAATTTATTAAAATAATTGATTGTATTAAATTAAATAATCACTAATGTAATATTAAAAATAATCATGAAAATTATTAATTCCAACAATTAATTTATTTTATGTATTATTTGTTAACTTTTTAATAAAAAAATATATCTAAAATATATTATAAAAATTAATTAAATAATTACATATTTTTATTCATTTATATTTGTTTATTGTAATTATAACTACCCAATAACTAATTTAGTATATATTTATTTTCTTATTAATTAGCTTTAAATTAATTTTAATTATTATTATTAAATATTCATAAATAATTTTTATTTGTATTTAAATATAATTCAACATTGTCCAATCTAATATTGTACTAAACATAAGACGTATTGTATAATTCAATATAATCAAATCCAACCTAATTGAGTTCAATCCTAATATTTAAGCTTCATTTAGGATTGAGGTTGAAACTCAACAAACTGCTTATTTTATAATTTTTTATAAAAATAATGTTTGATAAATTTCATAAAAGCAGCTTATTTGATAATTTTTTTCATTTTGACAGCAGCTTTTAAAAGTAAGTGGAGAATTAATTTTTATAAGTACCTTATTAAATAAGTCACCACATTTTTTTAAAGTTCTTATTATATCCTTAGTATTTTAATAAAAAGATAATTATATCTTACTTTTCTATAAAACTTAATATATAAATCATTAGATATCATAATATCACCACAATTAAATGACCACTACAACTACTATATGTTTTCACTAATATCAATTTAATATGAATGTAATAAATATTATATTTTATTTTATTTGAATTATGTATAAATATGAATTTTTATTATGTTTTGTGTAATAATAAATTCATTAGATTTATTTAATTAAACTTTTTTCATGTTATATAAGTTTATGTATTACAAAAATATATTTCTAAATAATTTATTAAACATACTCTAAAATAAAAGACAATTTAAACTTATATCTATTTTAGTTATTATATAACAAAATAACATTTTCGTAATAAAATTTACCAAATGCAGGTGCTCTACTTTTCAAATTTATAGTAACCATAACAATATAATTTACTAAATACCAAGTTGCTTTTTTAATCAGCAGCTTATTTCATCCGTACAACAGAAGCGACTTATTTAATCAGTCACCGCAATCTCAAATTAGCCCTTAGTCCAATTGATTAATTTTATAACTTACATATTTATATATGTTATACTGTATAAATGATTAATTATATATTATCCCCCCATAAATTGACTATCTTCCAATCATCTCTTCATTTCAAAAAATCTTAATTTATTCTCAGTTTTTTAAGAAGACAAAAGTAAGAAAAAATCATCAACTGACTTAAATTTTTCCTTATCTTTTAAATAAAAACGTGGTAAGTTGAAGTTTTAAAAAATAAAAGCTAATTTGAAAATAGTCAATTTACGAGGAGTAATATGAAATTATCCTCGTATAAATGTATATAATGATTAATGATAGAATGATGATTAGTGAGAGTTGGAATCCAATTTTCCATAAATTAAAGTTTCTATCAAAACTCTGAGATTCTTAATTGCATTTCATCAGCTTCATTATCAGATCCTCGATCGATTGTTACTGTCCCTTTGTTTCTTGAGAAGACATAACTTACGTAGACAATGCTAGTACGTTTCCATCAAACTTAGAACCAAACCAACAACAATGCAAGAAGAACAGAAAATATTAGTACGTTTCCTTAAATGAGAACCGAATCAACGGTCAATGCAAGAAGAACATTCATTAAAATGTGATACATGACGGTACCAAAAAGATAAAAAATGTGATACATGATGTCTCATGCACCAGTACTGCATTTTATCATCAAGGTTTGTATTTGAACTAAGAAATTTTGATTCAACAATTTATCTTTGATATATAAATGATAATAACATATACAAACTATGCACCTGCCTTTCTACATGCTAATTCGTTTGAGAAATTGATTTTTATGAAAAAAAGCTCATTTTTTTTTTTTTTTTAAAGAAGTAATTGGGTTTGCGTTTGGTAGAGCTGTAAGACTTAGGAGTTATTTGTTTTTATTTCTGAAATTTTAATTTAGTTCAATTTAAGATGTTTAGATATTTTGACTTGTTTATTTTTGTATCTAAAACTTAAATGCAAGACATTTTTATCTAAATAAAAAAAGTAAAATTTCATGACTTTTATCTAAATGGAAAATCAATTTAATGCTTTTATTTTCTATTTATTTATTAGACGTCATATTAGAATTTTCCTTGATCTCAAATTTTATTTTGTATTTAATACTAAACATAAATTCAATTTGAATTTTTAAAAATATTTTATTATTAGATAACAACATTTTATGTATAAATATTATGTTAAATTGTAAAAAATAATGTTATCAAAATTATTTTTGATGAATTATATATAAATATAGATATTTATAACATATAAAACACTATAAACATATACCAATTTAAACTTTAAGTATATATAACACTTTCAAGGTTATAATTAAAAAAATATTAGATTTAAATGTTTTGAGTTTATAAAAATAAACAGCCTACCACTTACACTCAGGCATCAAAAAATAAAAAAAATAAACATATTATTTAACATATGTATTAAGGTCCAGTTTGGGATTGAGGTTGAAATTCAATAAGTTGTTTATTTCAAAATTTTTGAAAAAAATAGTATTTAGTAAATTTTATAAAAACAGTTTTTTCATAATTTTCTCTATTTAAAACCAGTTTATTAAAAGCAGGTAGGGGTTTGCTTTCCATAAGCAACTTATTATATAATCTACCACACATTTTTAAAGTTTCTATTTTAACCTTAGTATTTTAAGAAAAAGACAATTATATCTTACTTATCTATAAACTCTAATATATAAATTATTTGATATTATATTACCGCTACAATCTAGTTACCACTATAACTATGTACATTCACTCCAGTATCAAATTTTGATATAGTAAGTTCATATTGTAACTTCATAACTATAGCTTTTAAAGATTAATCTCTTTATCTATTAATATTTTTTTTTCATATACATGTTTTAATGTGAATGTAATACATATTAACTTTTTATTTTATTTGAATTATGTGTAAGTATAAATTTTTATCATATTTTATATAAAAAAAATTATGAAATTCTTTAGATTTTATTTAATTGAGTTTTGCAATGTAATTTTATGTATTTAAAAAAATATGTCTAAACAATTTATTAAACATACTCTAAAAATAAAAGGTAATTTAAACCTATGTCTATTTTGGTCATTATATAATAAAACAATACTTTCGTAATAAAATTTATTAAATATATACACTTACTTTTCAAAATCACAATAACTGCAACAACATAATTTACCAAATAATAAGCTACTTTTTTAATCAGCAGCTTATTTCATCTGCACAATACAAACAACATATTTTATCAGCTTTCGCAATCCCAAACTAGCCCTAAGACCTATTCAGACTTCAATAACATTCAAACTAATTCAGATTTCAGACAAAAAATATAAAAGCTACATTAAATATTTTCAGAATATGAATCAAAACAAAACAACTTATGTACCATTAATGAATGAATTTATTTAATTAATAATACAACATTATTAGTTAAACTATGGCTATAATATAAAAAATCAACTTAATTTGAGGCCTATGCATATTAAAAATTTTCTCTTCGGCTCCTATAACCGAGCTCTTCAATTATGTCACGTAAAAATTCAAATTCATTTGAACGCCATGGCAAATGAAAATTTAATATATGGCTCTTATTGTGAAATTCATTCATATCATCATAAATTTTATTAAATTGAAAATCATACAATTTAGAAAAAAAAAATGAATGCTTGGATGAGGAGGAAGCTTCTGCTCATTAATGGAATATAATTACGCTATAAGGCCACTAAGGGCAGAATAAAAAAAAAATGATCAGTTAAACTGATACTTAACTAATCTGACGGAGGTTTGGATGGATTTAAAACATGAGGGTGGTTCTTATTACTTTCTCCATAGAGGGATTGTCCATTTTTCGTTAGATAATATACAGACAAATTAATTATGATGAGTCATTTGACTGATGAGTTTCATTGGCCAACAATTTTTAAAATGGTTTATTTTTAGAAACCTCCCCTGAGGTTTGAGCTAGTTGCACTTACATGGTAAATATCTTTCTATTCTCACTTATCTCTCCTGCCATTTGTTTGAATATATGTTGTCTTTTAATGGACTGTTAAAATGATCAAAACATATTTTTTAGGCTAATAAGCTAAGGAGAAATACAGTTTATTACCTAAAATTTAGCGACAATCAAACTTACAAGAATAATGAAAAATTTGGAATACTCTTATCAAATTACAAACGGACATGTACCAATAAAATTATGAATTTTTATCAAAAAAATAAAGCTACCAATATAATAATAATAATAATAATAATAATAATAATAATAATAATAATAATAATTTATTAATAGTAGCAATAATAAGAAGTATTAATAATAATGATAAATAATTATAACAATAATTACTATTTTCAAAATAATTACTATAATAATTATTATTATTATAATTATTAAGAATTGTAATAGTAATTACTATCGTTATATTAATAATAGTTATTATTACTATAGTATTTTTGTAATTTGATTTTGAATTTTTTCCAATAGTAATATTGGCAGCTTTGATTTTTTTTGGAACAAAAATTCATGATTTATTGGTCCATGTAAACTCTATCTTTCTCTATCTTTCTCCTTAGCTTATTAACCAAAAAAAAAAAAAAAAATTTGGTCATCCAGGTGTCAATATGTATTCATACTAACAGCAGGTTGGGCAAGTGAGGATACAAAAAAACTCGCCATCCAGGTGTAATTACCCGAAACGTTAGGGTAGTTTTTTAAAAATAACTCTTTTTAAAATTTGAAAAATAGTGAGCTTAGAATTTGTTCAGCAATAGTAGCAATATGTGAAATATTTCTAATAGATCTTGTGGTTCTCGTGTGTATCCGGTGTGTTGAATAGTTTTTGTGATTCATATGCAAACTAGATTTGATTGAAAGCAACTGCTGATTTAATATGACAATCATCTCTGTCTATAAATATGCATGCAGCCTCCTCTTCATTCAATCAAGAATTGCTTTTTGCTTATTTTGTTAGTCATTGTTTTTCTGTTCATACTTTTGAATCAAATTATCTCCATGGATTTCCTTTTTAATCTTGAAAATATTCCGACTTATGAATCTAAACCATTCATAACCACTGTTTTGGTGACGCTGATTGCTCTTATCGCTGGTTTCTTCAAACTTAACAAAGTGTTGCCAATTCTAGGCAACAAATTTGCACCAGGATCATTTGGCATTGTTGCAATGGCAAGCTTTCTGTATCCTCAAATTATCCGGACATTTGCAAAGGATAGGTTTTCATTGGTTCAGAATCAACTATTCAAGGTGGTAGCCAAACTCCCATAAGATAAAGCCCTTTCACAAAATAACATATTGATGTGCATGTAATATAAAATTTTGCCCCTTTTTTGTTTCCTTTAGTTATTCCTTTATCCGAACAGGGTTGCAAAAACAGTAATCTTTTGCACTAATGCATCATGCATGTACTAGATCTATGCATTCAAATTACGTAACAGTAACATTTAACCATCCCCATGTGCTTTTCAACACGTACGGTTTTAACATTTTCTTCAAAATCATTTCAGGGAAAAGAAAAGCGGCAACCTCTCCCTCCAGGCCCGGCTCCATGGCCAATTGTCGGAAACCTTCCAGAAATATGGAGAAACAAGCCAACTTTCAAGTGGATTCATGGTCTCATGAAAGAACTGAACACGAACATTTGTTGCATCCGTCTAGGAAATGTTCATGTTATTCCCGTGACTTCGCCAGAAATTGCCTTAGAATTTTTAAAAGTTAATGATTCAGTTTTCGCATCAAGGCCTCTTACAATGGGGACAGAGTATCTCAGCGGTGGATTCTTGTCAACAGCAGTTGTGCCGTGGGGAAAGCAATGGAAGAAAATGAGAAAGGTGATGGCTTCCCATGTGTTAAATTCAGCACGACTACACTCTTTACTCATTAAGAGAAGAGAAGAAGCTGACAATCTTGTTAGCTTCGTTTATAATCAATGCTTTTGCAATAACGTTGATTCTGTCATAAATGTAAGACTCGTAACTCGACAGTATTGTGGAAACGTGATTAGGAAAATGATGTTTAGCAGGAGATATTTTGGTGAGGGAAAAGAAAATGGAGGATCAGGGTTTCAAGAAGAAGAGCACGTTGAATCACTCTTCACTGTACTTAACCACATCTACTCTTTCATTCTATCAGATTATGTTCCTTGGATGAGAGTGTTCGATTTAGAAGGCCATGAAAAAATTGTAAGTGATGCTATGAGAACCATCTCTAAGTATCACGATCCGATTATAGATGAGAGGGTTCAACAATGGAGATGCGGGAAGAAGATGGAAGCTGAGGACCTGCTTGACGCCTTCATTACAGCGAAGGATGAAAATGGGAAGCCATGGTTGTCGGCCCCCGAGATCAAAGCTCAATGCACGGTAAAGAGATACAAAGGAGATTGTTTTTATAATATTAATGTCTAGATAATTTTTGAACGTCAGAATTTTAACCAAAAAGTTCTGAAATCAAAGGGGTGACAAAATATAAAGAAAACCATAAGGAGACACACAATCTAATTATGATAAAATGGCGTTCATTACTTTTTATCGTTGTTAGTCAGGTGTAAGAAACTAACCAAAATGTTCACGTGCTCACTTATAAAAAATAGAGAGTAACTTAGTAAACCAATCCTTTCTCAAAGTATTATATGTTAACTGCAGGAATTGATGATTGCAACAGTTGACAATCCTTCAAATGCAGTAGAATGGGCAATAGCAGAGATGATCAACCAGCCTGATATCCTAAAAAAAGCAACAGACGAAATAGACAGGGTTGTTGGAGAAGGGAGACTTGTTCAAGAATCAGACATCCCCCATCTCAATTATGTCAAGGCTTGTTTAAGGGAAGCTTTTCGCATTCATCCCGTTGCACCATTTAACGTACCTCATGTCTCAACTTGTGACGCCACAATCGCGGGGTACTTCATTCCTAAAGGCAGTCATATTTTGCTAAGTCGGCAAGGGCTCGGTCGGAACCCTGAAGTTTGGGAAGATCCTTTAAAATTCAAACCAGAACGCCATATTAATTTGGCTGATCATCATCATCAAGTTGAGCTCACCGAACCAGAATTAAAATTCATCTCATTTAGTAGAGGAAGGCGTGGTTGCATGGGCGTGGCACTTGGGTCTGAGATGTCTGTAATGTTATTGGCAAGACTTCTTCATGGATTTGATTGGAGCGTGCCATCGAATGAGGAGAAAATTGATTTAGCAGAATCCAAATTTGATCTCTTCAAGGCTAAACCCTTGCATGCACGTGCAATCCCTCGCTTGCCCCCTGAGCTATACCCGACCTGATTCCTAATACAAAATGTGTTTCCTGTTTCGAAAAATAATAGCTGTCGAAATACAAAATTTCGAAGCGAAACAAATAATTGTTGGTGGAAACCAAGCCTTTGTTTTTATGTAGTGAATTCCATGAAGCATGAAAAGAATGAATCAATAAACCGAAATTATGCGACTCTTTAAATTAAGCCTCTGGTTTTATGGCTACTTATTTATGGCATTTGCTTTTATATCAAGAAAACGGATGATAATGCAAAAATATCAATTACCTCAATTCAGCCTTTCTGAAAAGTTAAAATTTGTGATTAAGTAAAGAAAAGAAAAGAAAAGAAAAACAGGAGAAGGGAAGAACTAAGAAGCGGCTGCTTGGGGGAGAAGGCGATAAAAGAAAGAGAAGAAAGAAAAGGGTGTATTGTTTTTAATTGGTATTCTTTACATTTGTTTTAGAGAAAGAAAATGATATTTAATTTTGATCTTACGTGCTCAAAAGAAAATTTTATTTGGTAGCTTGTTTTAATATAGTATATAAAAATAAAAACTTTGAAAACATATTTTAGTTATTTGTTTGAGAACATAAACAAAAGTAAAAATACACTTTTATTTTTAATTTTTTTCATTATAAATTTAATTAGAATAAAATGCAAATGAACTTGAAAGTATTTAATTACATAACTTCAAAAGTCATTAATTTTTTAAAAGCTATTCTTATTTTGTACTTTCAGAAAAAATTAAAAAAAATAAATCTGCATTTAATATTTCATGTAAAAGATTCTGTAAGAAAAACAATTAATGATAATTATTGAACATCAGTGAGCAAGAGAGGGATAACAATTAGTAAAATGAAAAAAGCTTAAAGGATATAAGAAGATCTGGTGCATGGGCACTTTGGAGAAGTTCTAAAATATCTATGAGATACTATGTCAACCATACAAATAAATAAATAATATTATAACATGTGTGTATTTATTTTGAAGAACTAGCATGCAATTGATGGTTGTGTAAAATTCAAATACATGTTTCATATATGCATTACGAAGTTGTATTATCTTAGATGTATTTTAACATCGAAGAAACTATATTAGCTATACAACAAGTAAATAATGCTATGATGTGTATATTTATTTTGAAAAATTATTGATTATATTAAATTTAATTATAAATGTCATACGTATACTAATTGATTGCATTTCTTTTAATTTATTCTAGAAGTCCTCCCAAGAGTCGGAGGGGACCATCAATCAATAGGTTTAATTCTAAATTTTATTCGTGTTGATTATTCTTTAATGATATATTTAGTCTCAAACGAGACCACTACCGTAACTCCAATATTTAACGCAGCTGTGTTCTCAAGCTTCGCAGTTGTATTCTCAAGTTTTGAAGTGAGGACTTTATTTTAGCTAAAACAACCCTATGCCAGCTGATCTATACGTGACGGTGAATTTGGTGAAATTTTAAATGAATGAGTAGAAACATATGTGGCCTATAGTGAATACACACGATGCAAATGAAAAAAAAAAAATTAAGTGGACTCTTTTACAGCGGACAACGCAACCAAAATATTGGTTTTTTAGGTAGCACATGTAAAATAGTCCCAAAATTAGTAAGATAGCAGTGGAATCCACTGTTTTAGCATGGGCTATAAGTTATTTCGAAAATATCTTAGCAAGACCCAATAAATAGGGAGACGAGTTGTACGGACTGGTACCACCTCATCTGATTTGGAGAACCTGTCCATCTCTTTTTGAATAGATAGACAACCAACTGAAATAGTGATTCTGCTTGCAGGCAATCGCAAAGAAGCTAGCAGACCTCAGTGGCAAGGGCGTAACAACAATCGTTGGAGTGCAGACTCTGTTGCCGACGTTGAAAATGTTTGAGTTCGATTTAGAATTTCGAAATTGAATTAATCAAAATATCTTTATTTCGGAATTCTATTGGCTTGGATTCTGAAAAGCTAATTGATTCGATTCTATTTTGAGTTTAATACAATTCATAATATATATGAATAATATTCTTTCGGCCTTCAAGGGTGTGGTCGGGTTGGTCACCATGCTCGCTGTAGAACCGTGGAAGTTCGGGTTCGATTCTTGAGAGTGGGAAGGGAATTAAAAAATTATATTTGAACTTGCCCACCCATTTCCTTTAAAAAAAATAAAAAATAATAATGCTCTTTCTTCCGGTGTTATGAGCCACATATCAACTGGTGATGGTGCCCGTTTGGCGTTGTTGGAAGGCAAAGAGCTTCCAGATGTCGTTGCTCTTTATGAAGATACCAGTTGTCGTGAACGATCCAAATTATTATTTATTTTCTTTTGGCCCACTTGTCAATGTCATTTAAGTTTGTAAACGAGAAATGAAAACCTCGTAGGAAGATATGAATTCATCTTGTAAATTTTCACCTTCGCGATCTATGTATGGTCCCATTCTTGCTGAAATTGCTACTAATTTCGCTGTATGGATACGGGCCAATTTTTTTCAAATAAATTGGTTCTTTTCCTTAGTATTTCCTGCTATTCACTTTTTAATCTTGTCTGTTTTGTTAGCATCTTTTTAGTTGGTCCTTAGTTGGTCCTTTTGGTGAAAGGCATCCTATGGCCTCGAACCATATAAACAGTAACTGCTGTTGCTATGTCTATGTGTTCCTAATCAGTACGTATGATGTCCATATGATAACTTGATGGAAAAGGACTTATCAAGCAAGTCTGGTCACATGATGTTCTTGAGTTCAAGCCACAAAACATCACAGTAAGTTCAAGCCACAAAAATGAAAAGATCTTTAGTGATTTTTAGATGCCTCTCACTTTCATTGAAGGCATGAATGAAAATCATAGTTATATCAGTTTTAGAGACAACTTTCTCAAAGGCAGTTTTGATCATTTTCTATCAGTCAATATAGAATAGATCATGCTAATATTTTATTATTTGGTATTGTAGATGTAGTAGGTTTCATATAGAATTAATAACTTGTTGAATTTTAGTTGGCCCCAATGACAACTAAAGTCCCACATGGGCACCACTTGGCGTGGTACTCCCCACCCAATGACAAGTTAACACATGGAACCATATTAATGAAAATAAGTAAGCTCTAAACTCTGATTTTGAATTCTAATTCAAATTATATCCAATTAAATGTTTTTCCTTCTTCCGTCTGCATAGATCATTCAAATTTTCACTCGACTTATTTAAAGATCTGCATTATTTCAAACTTTCAATTTCCTATTTTATCATATATTGCCATGTCTTTTATATCACTGATTTGTTTCATTTTTTTTTTTTGGTTTTTAAAGAATTGTTTTGTTCAACTCTCTCTCTGTTGTTTTTTATTTTCGCTGCTACGATTCCAATATCCATGCATGGCAATGCATTGGATAGTTGGTGGCTACAACTAATAGACGCTTCAAAAATTCCAAATCAGTGCTAAATGTATCGCAAGTTTGTGGTGGTCAAAGTCATCACCCTTTTCTTCATCTCCTTTTGACTGTATGTATCGCAAGATTGTGGTGGTCAAAGTCATGTTGCATTTGTAATTTTGTATTTGTATATTTTAGAAAATTTTGAAGTGATTGTATTATTTCTATTAAATACGATTTTGGTTTGTGTTCTTGGAAATTCCAAAAAAAAACAAGTCGTCACATTGTGTATCACCATCTTTTCTATATTCACTCAAATTTAATTATTTGAACATATGATTTAGTCCATTTGAGAAATGTAGTAACTAAGATATATATTTTTGGATACAAATTAACTTTAATTTAAAAAGTAATCTGGCTTCATCAAAGGAGAAACATCATGAATCTTGTTAATTTAATTTATAAGCATAGAATCTTAACCAAACATTTGAAGTTGTTGGACAGAATGAAATTCTAAAAACAAAGCAAAAGATGTCCAAAAACACAAGCCAAAAACATTTTCTAAATGAAAATAATGCAATCACGTTAACTTTTCTACAATCTAGAAATACAAATGTTTGAAAAATAAAGACCACACTTACTAGGGGTCGAGCCAGCCAAAAACAGAAACACTAATCACCAATGTAAAAGCACTCATGCTCGAGATTAAGCTAATCAAAAGTAGGAATTTCCATTCTACTTGAGGCTAAGCTAAATAAGAGGAGGAACATTCATTGCTAGCTAAGCGAGCTCTCATCGTGCTATAGGTGGCACTAAGAGCAAGTATAAACCAGTCCTCAAGTAAAACTTAAGTGTGACAGCTTGAACCCATAGTGAGAATTGGTTAAATGACTCTCTCAGAGAATAGGGGTATAATTCCCGCGTATGATTAACTCTCATCATGATGACCAAATAACTGTCTAAAAATGGATGGGTAAATGAGAAGTTAAGAATACGCGTTACGCGAATAATGGGGAGGGAGGAGCAACAAACGCGAGGAATAGAAGACTCGATAAATACCTAAATAAAAAAAGGGGTTGGACCTTTACTGCATAGAAAATCAGAAAAGAAACCACATAGGAAAAAAAAGAGTGAGCCTTTGAATTTTTTTCTTTTGAAAAGAAAATTCCTAAAAGTGAAACCTGATCACTGACTTGAGCGTTGAAGGGTCTTCGCAGGAAAAAACATCCTGCAATTTCTGACATTTTTCTGGGAGTGCAGGTTAGAGGACATCATTCATTTCTACAATCAAAGAAATGCGAGTGTTGGCTAGGGAATTTGCTCGAAGGAGAAGAGACCAGATTTCAGCATCAACATTTTATCTGTGGAGACTAAGCAAAAAGCCAATTTTATTACAAGAAATATAGGCAACATAACAATGGAGGGTAACATTCTGAGAGTAGTAGGTCTTAAAGAGTCGATGACTCTAAGGGAGGTAGCAAATGAGACACAAGATAGAATGGTGCAAGATAGGATGACCAGATGAAAAAGAAAATAGAGATGTTGACGACCATCCTTCAGAAGCTCGTGGACGGATAGAGGAGAGCAAGCTGTGAAGTTCCTAAGTCCAGTCTTAGAGCCATTCCTATTGGGCAAGATGTGAGAGTTAGAGTCCAAGGGCAGAGAGTATAAACCACGGCTAGTAGGGTGGATGTGATTCTGGAGGAGAGGGAATTAAGATAATATTTGTGGGGCATAGAGTAAGAATGTGTGCAAGTAGTAACAGAGAATCATTATCTTGCTGAAGAATTAGAAGGAGATGTCCGAAGATTCACTCAGGCCATTGATGGGATTTGGGGGCATGAGAAAGCCCTAAGTTGGAGGATTATATTAGACAACGAGTGCCCACTTTTAGTGAAAATCATGAACGTCATAATCCCATTGGATTTTTGTTTTCCTGATTTGAAATTTTCAGGGAATAATGAGCCACAGTGCACATTGGGTGCTTCAACGAAATAACTAAGGTACAAGACTTAACAGCAATGCAGAGATGCAAGGTTTCCCGCTCACCTTGGAGAGGCAAGCACAAGAGTGGAATCGTAGACTGCCATGAGGGAGTATCCAAAGTTTTGAGCAAACGTGCACAGAATTTACGGAGTAGTTTCGTGGGGTAGAAACTCTTGAAGCTAATATAATGGAGTTGATCGAGATCAAGTAAGGAAAGGGGGAGTCTCTTCGGGAGATTGTTAAAAAATACCATCGAGCAGTCTTGGATCTCAGGGTGTTTAATTATCCACAGGCGTTGAGAGGGCTAAAAGAAAGTGTGAAAATGGAAAAGCCGTGGTATAATCTGCGAAGCCCCTTGATTCGCTCATATTCTGATGTGTATGAGCAGGTAAAAAGAGACATTGTAATTAACGAAGAAAAGCGGCGAAGTTGAGAAGCGAGCAGATTGAAGGAATGAGGTACAATGTGAAAAGAGCCCAAGAAAAGGATGGTTAGTTGGGCCGGCCCAAGGGTCATCATCAGCCAGAAAAGTAAGAAGCTAAGCTGCTCCCTACCACTATTATCAGAGGAAGTCTTAACCTCGAATTGGTCACTTTCCGTTCCACAGATCACTGAGTAGAGATCAAAGAGGTTACCATCAACTGAATAGAAACCTGCACCATAATGTCTGTATGAGCTGGCAATTTCAGAGCCATGATAGAGTTGCCTACCAGCGACTCCCTAGCTACAGTTAATTTTCGTAGGGCCAGGGCTAGAGTCCTACTTGTAGGCAGTATACTCCTCTAAAAGTCCTACTAGAGAAGATATTTCATGTTTTGGATGAACGAGGTTTACTATGTCTTCAACCACCAATGTCCAAACCAGTAAATATGAGAGATAAAAGTAGATTTTGCAAATTCCACAATGATTACAGCCATTTGACATATTAATGTTGTGATTTAAAAACTAGGTGAAATATTAGGTGAGAAATCGATACTTGGATGAGTTCATCAACTGGAGGCACCCGATAATGGATCAACAATATGTTGGAAATAACCATATTAGTGGGGCGGATTGAGAATGGTCCAATGTGAGAGTGATATTAGGAGGACTTACGATGGCAGTTGATTTGAGCAGAGCTAGGAACAACTATAGCAGATATGCATCTATTAATCGTCAAGTTTTATTTAACATGCCCGCGACAAAAAGGGTAAGGACCAAACAAGTGTCGATTATGTGGACAAAAGAGGATGAGGAAGAGGTTTTGCATCCCATGAAGATGCTTTAGTTATAAAGGCTGATGTTGCAAATAAGGAGATCAACAGGATTCTAGTGGACTCAGGAAGTTCGGTGGACATACTCTTCAAGCCTATTCTAGACGAGATAGAAATTACTGATGTGAGGCTTGAGCACATGAATACCTCTTTAAAGTGATTTGGTAGAGGAAGTTTAACTCTATTGGGGATTGTAGATTTGTCAATTATGATAGACTCGAGGCCTTTTGAGAAGAACATAAAGTTGGACTTCATGGTAATATATAAAATAACCCATACCAGATGATATTAGAAAGATTATTTATGAGAATGAGTCAGTCGGTAATGTCAAATCATTATTTGGCATTGAAATGCCGAATGAATAGCGTGGTAGGGGTTATAAAAGAAGACCTGAGAGTTTCAAGGAGCTGTTATGCAACAACAGGTAAGGAAGCCATACATGTGACATCGTTGGATGTAAAAAGGGATTCAAATAAGGGAAGACAAGAGCCCGTCGAGGAACTGGAGGAAGTCTTAATAAGACCAAATGACGAGGAAAAGAAAGCAAGGATCGGTTTTTATATAAGCAAAGAAGTGAGAATGAGTCTGATCGAATACTTGCGAGCACATACAAATGTGTTAGCCTGGTTCCATGATGACATGTCAGGAATTGACTCGAGAGTGGTGTGTTATAAGTTAGAAATTAATAAAAAAGTGAAGCTAGTAAGGCAGAAAACCAAGTGCTTTAACTATGAAAGATATGACACCATGAATAGCAAGCTGGAGAAGTTATTAAAAGCAGGATTCATAAGGAAAGTTAATTACCTTGAATAGATCTCGAATGTGGTCCTGATGAAGAAGGCAAATGGCAAGTTGAGGATTTGTGTTGATTTTACAAACTTAAACAAAACTTGTCCCAAGGATAGCATTTTTGAGTTACAACGAAATCCTCATGTTTGAGTAGGATGAAGCCTTTGTCATCAATCAAGGCTTATTCTACTACATATTCATGCCTTTTGACCTCAAAAATGCAGGAGCAATATATTAGAGGTCTGGTGAATAAGATTTTTAAGTCTCTAATCGGACGAACAATGGAGGTCTATAAGGATGACATGATCACGAAATCCAAAGATGCAGATGAGTATGTCAAGCATCTGGAAGAGACTTTTGCACTCTTAAAGAAATATCAAATGAAGCTCAATCCAGAGAAGTGCCTTTTTGGTGTGGGCTTTGGAAAGTTTTATGGTTAGTCACAGGGGAATTGAAGCAAACTCAAAGAAAATAAGGGCAGTTGTAAAAATGAAGTCACCACGTACTTTGAAGAAAATACAGAGTCTCACGGGCAATTAGGCAACTTTGAATAGGTTTATCTCTCATGCAATAGACAAATGTCATGTCTTTTTTCAAGAGGTGAAAAAAAAAGAAAACAAAATGGATACCAGATTATGAGGTAGCGTTTCAACAACTGAATGATTATCTGTTTAAGGCCCCGCTGCTATTAATGTCGTGAGCAAAATAAGTATTGTACTTGTATTTAGCTGTGTCATGGAGGGCTACAAGTTCGATCTTAATAAGACAAAAATCGAGGGTTCAACATTCAATGTTCTATATAAGTAAAGCACTGCTGAAAATGGAAGCTAAATATCCCAAGTGGAGAAGTGGCCACTTGCTTTAGTTATAGCTGCTCAAAAATTAAGGCCCTATTTTTAAGCGCATTCGATAGTTGTATTGATAGATTAGACACTTAGAAAAATCTTACACAAGCCAGAGACCTTTGGTTTGTCAGTGAAGTGGTCGATAGAACTTAGCGAGTTTGACATTAATTATCAACCTCGAACAATAATTAAAGCATAGACTCTCGTAAATTTTATAGCCGAATGCACAGAAGCGGATAAAAGTGCAGATAACGAATAAGCAATAAAAGAACCGAGTCCTGAAAGGTTTAGACTATTACAATAGATGGATCATATAGAGATCAATGAGCATGGGCAGAAGTGGTGTTACTTAGCCTCGAGGGTGTGGAAATTCTATATGCGGTAAACTCAAGTTCAAAGTTACCAACAATCAAGCTAAATATGAGGCCTTCATTGTGGGGTTAAGACTTGCATTAATATTAAAAGTAGAAGAAGTAAAGGTTTGAATAGATTCTCAGCTAGTAGCAAACCACCTCAATGATAGCTTCTAGGCGAAATAAGAGAAAATAATGGATTGATTGATAGATTTTGAGCAGTGGAGGTAGAGCAAATTTCAAGAGTAGAGAGTTTTCAAGTAGACATCATAGCATAAATGGCTGCTGTATCAGATACCAAGATGCCCAAATCAATTCCTTTAGAGATCAAAATTAGCTCGAATATTGAGCAGGAAGCGGAGGTGATGAGAGTAACCACAAGTGGCACATGAAAAGATCCGATTATCTTTTACATTATGGAAGAGATAGTGCCTATCGATAAGAAGTAAGAAAGAAAGTTGAAGTGTCAGGCAGAAAGATACACGTTGATTGATGGGGTATTATATTGATAAGGATATACTTTGATGCTGCTACATTGTTTAAATAAAGAGAAAGCAAATTATGTGCTCAGAGAGATATATGAAAGGGTTTGTGAAAACCATTCTGGTATAAAGTCTTTAGATTTTAAAGTCTTGAGACAAGGATATTTTTTGTCTATAATGTACTAAGACACGTAAGAAAAGACTAGAAGTTGTAAGAATTCCGAGAGCTTCGCCAACTTCCTAGCTCAACCACCAAAGATTCTTACAGTGATGAACTCGCCATGGCCATTTGCCTAATAGGGAATTGATTAGATTTGGATTCCTACTAAAAGAACCAGCATCCGCAACTTATGCAGGGGTTGCGATTGATTATTTTACGAAGTGGATCAAGGCAGAGGTTTTGGACAAGATAACAAAGAGCCAAACAATCGACTTTATCTAGAGGAATGTAATAATCAGGTACTTAATCCCCCATGCTTTGGTAACCGACAATGGAAAGTAGTTTGATAATAATAAGTTTAGATACTTATGTAGAAATATAAGAATAGAGTTGAATTTTTGCTCGCCTTCACATTCACAAGCAAACGAGCAAGTAGAAGCTGCAAATAAAACTATATTATAATTTCTGAAAACCAGGTTAAGATAACAGAAGAGACTATAGGCTGATGAATTGCCCGGTGTGTTGTGGGATTATAGAACCACACATAAGACCACTACAGGGAAAATACCATTTACCTTAGTATTTGGGCATGAATCTGTGATTCCAGTAGAGATAGGGATAAGTACTCATTAGACAGACTATTTTAACGATGAGTAGAACAACTAGTAGGTTTATGGAAATCTGGACTTGTTAGAAGAGAGAATGGAAAAGTCGTCAAGAAAGATAGCATATTACCAACAAAAGGTGGCTCGCTATTACAACCAAAATGTGTATGTCCTGTAATTTAAAATGACAGATTGGGTGCTTAGAAAGGTGAACTATAGTTTTAAGGATCCCAATCAACAGGTGCTAGGTCCATTAGGAAGGTCTTTATAGGGGTTCGTAAGTGGCATGTCTGCGGGCATACATGTTAGCTTACTCCAATAGGCAGGAAGTTAAGAGACAATGGAATGTATAACATTTAAAAAGGTTATAAAGTAATGTTGTTTCAATTAATGAATTCAACTTTCTCAAATTTAAAGTATATAATAAATTGATCATGAATAAAAAAATTAATGAGGTATGCTTTCAGAATTCATTCGAGCAGATCAATCTTTTAAAACACGTTAAGGTTAGAAGTCTCAAAATTTTTAAGAGGTAAGATAGAGAGCCAAGTGAAACCAGAATGGGCTCGAGCAAATTAAGCTCTAAAAATAAGTTAAGGCCAGAAGTCTCAAAGGCTGCTCGAGGTGAGATAAAGAGCCAAGTGAAGCTATAATGGGCTCGAGCAAATTAAGCTCTAAAAATAAGCTAAGGCCAGAAGTCTCAAAGCTTACTCGAGGTGAGACAAAAAGCCAAGGTTATCTAGAATTGGCTCGAACAAGTAAATCTTTTAAAAATATGTTAAGGCTAGAAGTCTCAAAACCTGCTCAAGGGAAGACAAAGAGCCAAGTAAAGCCAGAATGGGTTCGAGCAAATCAAGCTCCTAAAACATGATAAGGCTAAAAGTCTCAAAACCTGCTCGAAGCGAGACAAAGAGCCAAGTAAAGCCAGAATGGGCTTGAGCAAAATCAAGCTCTAAAAACTGTTAAGGGCCAAAATTCTCGAAGCCTGTTCGAGGCGAAACGAAGAGCCTAAGTTAGCCAGAATTAATTTGACCATGTTAAGCTCTAAAATTTATTAAGGCTAGAAGTCTAGAAGTCTATTCGTAGCAAGACGAGAAGCCCAGGTTAGCTAGAGTTAATTTGAGCAGGTTAAGTTCTTATAAATGAATAAGACAAATATAAAAGTTTAAAGTTCAAGAGTCTACTCAAAGTAAGATGAAACTTGAAATTTGTTGAAGCTTATTTGAACTTGGCAAATATAGAATAAATAAAAAATCATAAAGAAAAGCTAAGATTAATTTTTTTATATTCAATTTAATGATAACCAGAGTTTACAAAGCTCCTACATAAGAAGTTGTAATGAAAGCTAGGGAGTTTGGGTAGACTAATTAGCAGCTTGATCGGTCACTTGAACAGTCTGGTCTACATCAGATGTAGCTTGAGAACCCCTTCATTAGAGGGAGCAATTTCTTCAAGTCTTATAGGAGCAGTCTATGCACCTGGAGTTGGATCTTTCTACTGCTTGCCCCTGGTATCCTATTCGCTCATGTAGGTATCCACACTGGCTTCAAGTTTAAACATATCCAGCTCAAGGTAATCTTTTTCTAAAACAAACATGATGCACTCATAGCAGAATATTAGTCCATTATTGTACTCATCAGCAAGTTGCTTCCTTAAAGTGTTAAGTCTACCTTGAAGGCACGGAATCTCAACTTCCATAATCCTCTCGAAGGAGAATCTATGAACATCAAGATCCTTTCTGGCATTCAGAAGCTCATTTCTTACTATAGACAACTCATTTTTTAGTTAAAATGTCTTTGAATCAGCCATGGAAACCCTATTCTCAAATGTGAAAATCTCGATTCGAAACTTTGTTGATTTTTCTTTTTCCTACTCTAAATCTTTCCTTAAGCTTAAGTCTTTTGCTGTAATTAGAGACTCTTGATTTAAAAGCTGTGGAAGCAGCAAGTCGGCATGCAGAACACTAGAAGGAGTTAGCCAGTTCATTAAGGTTATAAGCATCTAACTTAGCAATAAAATCTTGCTTCATATGCTTTATAAACTCCTTGACATAAGGAGCAGCAAAATTAGTTTTCTCCCTTGGACGTGTTGACCGAGTTCTAACAGGAATAAGGACAGTAGATTTCTTCAAAAAAGCTTTATCAAGTACATTTCGAACCTCTTAAGAAGAAAGAAGAATTTTGATAGGGAAGCGATTTGGTCGGTCCTTGACTTCTTCGATGGAGCAGAGGAGCTACTCGGGATATCAACGGTGCTGAAGTCTTCTTTAACCTGTTAAATATGCTGACTGTTTATCTTATCTTCTTTAAACGCTAAACCAAACTCGACCAGGTTATTATGCGTTAGTAATTCTTTGCACGAGCTGGCGTTGTCTAAAGCAATATCTATATGCAACTTTAGCTTCTTCATAATCTTATAGCATACACTTCAGGAACCTGAAAAAGCTAGAAAACAATAATAAGAAAGGATTAAGGAAAAGGCTAGACAAAAAAATGTAATGAGCAGTAAATGACCTGGAATGCAAAAGCGAGAAGTAATTTGGAGAACTTCTCCAGATGTAGAGGCTGCTCATCCCCAATCATCCCTAACAAAAAATAATTTACTTTTTCAATTGCCACTAGGTGTGGGAAGATTGGTAATGAGTTTCTCATCTTTGGAACTAGACGCAAAATAATACCTACCTACATATTTTAAGCTACTCTTCAATTGGTACAAGTTTTTTATTTCCTTTACTACAGATTCATCCATGTTACACTAATTCTATAAAATAAATAGACCAGATAAAATCCTCCACCTGTTCAGATTTAACTGCCTTTTTGCTAGACGTAATTGAGAAAGAATTCGAATAAAATAAGGTTGCAAAGACAATCTAACACCCAACTTAAAACACTCGAGATATAGGGTGACATATCCTCGATGAGGGTAGCTAGGAGTGCTATTTTTATTGGGGAGGTGAAGAACAATGCTATTTAGAATGCAATATGTCTCCCTAAGTTTATCTAAGTCCTGTTGAGAGGTCTCACACCTCATATGGTCAATAACAAAGGACTCAACCTCTAACCTATGACCAACCTTATATCTTTTATCAGGTCTAGACTCCTTAAGGGCTTTGTCCTTAACAGAATCATCAACGACGCTAGTAGTCTAACCAGGACTTGAATTTCCTCCAATGTTCTTTTTATTAGTTGGGAATTGCTAGAGGAAGAGGATTCCATAGGGGGACATTCTTTTAGTTTTTTGAATTACGGACATTTTTCTAAGGACCAATGGCTTCCCTATAATCTACTTCTATTAGATCTCAGAAATTTGAGCCATGGTTCACAAAGAAAAAAAATCAAAAAGCCCAAATAAAAGATAATAAGGACGAGAAGAAGAAAGTTCAAGGATTTATACCTGAGATTGATTCGGTGGGCATTAATCGCGATAATCACCACTGAAAAGAAGATTTCTTGGAGACAGCGAGAGTTAGCTTTGGCTAATGTGAGGGAATACGAGAAGGGAAGAGATGAATTTGGGGGTTTAAAAAAGAAGTAAAAGAATCATCTAAAAAACAGCACGTTACATAAAACGACGCATTTGTTCAGAGAACAGTCTTTGCAAATTCAAACAAGTGGCCCAGAACAATCCACGTCATTCACATTGAAGACGAAATGACTGAAGAGCTAGGTTGCGAAAAGGCAGGATAAAATAAAAGGGAACCTTAAATCTGCTCAAATCAGTAATTTCTAGTCTTATCTCATTTCACTCTCAATACTAGAAACTGAGGGACTAGTGTTTGGGAAATAAAGAGCACATCTGTTCAGGATCTAGCCGACCAAAAACAAAAACACTAATCGCTAATGTAAATGTACTCATACTCGAGATTAAACTAGCCAAAAGCAAGAACTTCCATTCTGCTCAAGACAAAGCTAAGCAAGAGTAGAAACATTCATTGCTAGCCAAGCGAGCTCTCATTGTGTTATAGGCGGCACCAAAAGCAGGTATAAACCAGTCCTCAAGCAAAACTTAAGTGTGGTAGTCTGAGCCCATAGTGGGAATCAATTAAACAACTCTCTCCGAGAATGGGGGTGTAACTCCCGTGCACGATTAACTCTCATTATGATGGCCAAATAACTATCTTAAAACGAACGGGTAACTGGGAAGTTAAGAACGTGCGTTATACGAATAACGAGGAGAGAGGAACAACAAACATGAGGAATAGAAGACTCAGATAAATACCTTAGAAAAGAAGAAAAAGGGTTAGATCTTTGCTACACAGAAAATTAGAAAAGAAACTACACGGAAAAAATAAAGTGAGCCTTTGAAATTTTTTTTCCTTTTTATAAGAAAATTTTTAAAAGTAAAACTCGATTATTGATTTGAGCGTTGGAGGGTATTTGCCAGAAAAATATCTGGCAATCCTTTACATTTTTCTATAAACGCATATTAGAAGACATCATTCATTTCGGAATCAAACAAATTGGAGTGCTGGCTAGGGAATCTAGTTAAGCAAGAAGCGATCAAATTTCAGTATCAACAACAAATACAAACTTATAAATGCCACATATACTAGAGCACACGCACATGCGATGCAGTTAAATGAAGATTTGAAAAAACAAAAAGAGTAGATCTATGACTTGCCTCCTTTGAATATTTTAAAAAATATTCACATTATCCACTTTATTCTACCTCTAACATTAAATATACCATCATTGAGTAGAGTACAAAATTTCCAATCTTTTAATATCATTTTTATGGACTAACGATAGCAATTTCAACCACCTGCGCTGGTAATACATAATCTGACAATAGAAGAATTACTTTTATATTATTTATTTCATATGTTTTATGTCTATTGAATGATATTTATTTGATTTAAATGTATTATTTTTGTTGAAAGATAAATTGTTATAATCTTTTATAAGGGATCATTTACTTTATTAAAATAAGAGATAAACTAAAATATAAGAAAAATACATACTCCAAGATTAAGAATGATAATTAGGGTAGAATTGATATGAAATATTTACTCAAACTAAATATAAAATATTATCTGAAATTTACTTATTACATATACTTAAAAATTCTATTGAAAATAATTTTAACAATATTAAAATCTCCAAATTGATAATTAAAAATAGATGAAACAATCATACTATAAACAATAATCTTGCACTATTACGTAGTTGACCTTACGAGATTACCAGCGCAACTTATTTGAGCCCAAAACTATCTGGAGAAGAAAAATAATTTTAAAAGGGATGAGCTTTAACTTAGTAAGTCTATTATAAAAATACTTAATATATATATGATACTAATCATTTTCTAAATAGATATTCTAATTATATATATTAATTTTATATACTATAAATTTGTAACTAATACTGTATACTTATATTTACTAATTTATCATTTTCTATTGCAAGCTACCATATTGTTGGATTAATTAAATACTTTAAATCTGGAACTAATTAACTACTAATTTTCTGAAATTAAATAAATACTAATAATCTAGAATTAATTAAATTATTAATAATATGAGATCAATTACCAAAATAATGTACCCAAGGGAATAAGCGACTCATACTCTATGACATTGAATCGACACGAGCAGAGCAAGAAAAAATCAAGCTAAACATACATTGGCGTATCTAATGCACTAGCAGAGCAATAAATCTATTTGATCATATGCGTGCACAGAGCAACCCCCAAAAGGCTAAGTGCCCACCCAAAACTTCTGTGTGTGTTCGAGCATGTCCCAAAAACTTTTATCTGTATTTGTAAATATATTTGATTGGGGAAGGGTGCATGTTAAGTAATTTAAAATTATTCATTTATTTGAATTATAATTACCTATAATTATAGCTAGACTGATACTGTATTTTCTCAATCTTAACCAATTTAGACAATTAATAATTATAAATTATTATTCTGAAATAAAATCACATGAACATTTAATTATTATCAATTAATTTCTAATAAATATAAAATTATTGCAACACATATGTCACCATTATTTATAAAATAATAAACACTACATTATTAATTTAAAAAATTATTTTCTAGAGCTATTATAAAATCTAAATAATTTTTAGTTAATTCTTTTAATCTATAATTCTAAATCAACTTCTAAAATAAATATAAATAAACAATTATCTATTCTATTCTATTAAGTTCTTATTCTTTTAAACTATACTAGATAACAATTTTCAATATGCAAATAAAATAAATTATAAAAACATTAAATAACACATTAACACATATTTCTATATATATATATATATATATAAAATAACCAACTCACATATGATTTCTGATCAATTATAAATTGTTGCACAAGTTCCTCAGACTAATCAGCAACTGATGTTCCTCCTATAATTTATAGAGAAATAAATATAAAGAATAAATAAAAAAATCTTATGAGAAAGAAATTAAATTAAATACTTCACCTCTCCTTCTTTTGTTTTCTACTTGCACCCGTGAGAAATTTCCTCATGGGTAAACAGTATCCTACAGTACTTGTCTCCAATTTTTTCTTTTTTTTTATTATTTTTTTTCACCGATCTTACACTAACGAACTGACAAATGTGTAATACAATTTTTAAGTTCAGAATTCAATTAACAAATTATAGTTTACCTATCAGACCATCTAAATATTTCTGCCAATATATTGTATTGAGCTTTCCTCTCTACTGCCATGAACTTCATAAATTATCAAACTCGTGTTTGGAAATTGAGAAATTGACAAATTTAAACTGTAGCTACTAAAAAAATTGAGGAGGGAAACAAACTATTTTTATTCACTTGATATTTGAGATTTGACATAAGGAGGGGTTTTTCGCTATGAACTTTCTAAATTATTAAATTCATATTTACAATATGAGCAATTAACAAATATCAACAACTGTAGCTACTAAAGAAAATGAGTAGGGAGACAAATTTGTTTTATGCACACGATATTTAAGATTTGACGTATAGATGGTTTTTTTTTGCCATGAACTCTCTAAATCAACAAACTCATATTTATTTGATAATTGAGTAGAAAGACAAAATTGTTTTAGTCACGTGACATTTGAGATTTGACATAAGGACGTGGTTTTAGTCAAAAGTGAATACGGTTATTTGTAGAAATTGTTCAGGTGTTATAGAAGTAACATGACATTTTAAATTATTTCAAGGGTTATGTTTAGAAAAAGGGATTTTAAGAGATTAATAGAAAGGTCCCAATTAAAAAAATATCTTTTAGACTCCAAGTAAACTAATTGCCCAAATCCACTAGGCTCAACAAGTTTTTCTGCTAAGAAATCAAAATAATAATATAAAAAGACTAAAGTAAACTATAGTGTTTTTAATTAATTCATTAATTTAAAATATATTAATTGCTTTTAATAGAACTAATAAATTTAATACAAATAGAAACACAATGAATCTTTCATTAATAATACAAATTTAATTATATTTTGATAGCATGATTTATAGTTTAAAAAAATAAAACACTAATTAGTTATACAAATCCTATTTAAATTAAATCAAACAATGAATAAGATGACGATGTAAGGTCTCATATCACTTATCAAAATTGGTAAAATGATACAAATGTTAATGATAAAGACAATGATAATGTCATGATGTTTATGTTGAAATTGATCTTGATGACTACAATGACAATTAAGATTAAATTTTAAGCATGCATTTAGTGAATAAAATTATTGTAATATGCAAATGATAGATAGTTCAGTCATTAATAGATGCTAATCTAGTTAGGTTGTGCTGCAAACTATAGTGATGTAAATTATATCATATTTTATTTTACTTGTAATTTGTAGTTCTTCATTTCATAAAAAAATTATTTTATTTATCTGTCAATAATTTTTTTAATTTAATTGAGTAATATTTATATTTATTCTTTAAAAATTAAATTATTAGCAATGATTCAAATCAATTAAATTTGAATTAACTCAACTAATAGATTTATCAATTTGAAATAAAAAATTTTAACTAGAAAGTAAAATTTCAAATTTAATTTTTAAAGTTTGAACTTCAACTTAATAAATTTGTATTTTATTTTTCTATAGCAAAAATAAAGAAATTAACAAAAAAAAAATATTTCAAAAAAGTTGGAGTAGGCCGTTAATGGGCTTGTGCTTATGTTGTGCCCATTGTCGTGCCATATGTCTCTAGGCACTGCCTATGTCATGGTTGAGCACGACATGGCCCATTGATAGTTCGTGTCATGTTGTTGGGTCATATGTACATGGGCTGACACAACCCATTACTCCATTTACCCATCTCTAATCGAGATACCCTATAAGCAGATGACGCCTCACCATCTTCATAAATATTTTCACAAGGTAGTAGGACTGCCAGTTAACAAGCAACACGTGGACAAGGGTCTTAGACAATATACTCATTTTAGTAGAACCAGACAGTACAGAGGTGCCACGTGACAGAAAACATGTAAATGCCTCCTATTGGAGGGCTCTCTCTTATGTTCAATCTTATTCTTTTTCTATCCTCTTCAGTTCTCTTCAGATTATTGGGCTTCTTTATATTCTTTTCCTACTATTTTTAGGATTTTCTTCATCCATATTTATTGTTTACACTTTCATAGAAGATCTTAACCAATTCACCTCTCAAAAGTCTCTTTCCTTAGAACTCTCTTTTTTCTACAAAACTCATATTCTCCATCACGTTATCATTTACCATAAATTACCTTTAATAAGATTTGGTTCACGTTATAATAAAAATCATGTAATATTTTATTGGAGATAAATTACTCTTATGGAAGTAGGCTTAATGGCCAAACCACATAAAATCTTATGTGCTATTCATATTTATGCTTATCTTCACTTAATATGATGATCTTGATGGCCATATCGTATTTCATATATGAGCCCAATTGAGCTACCCTAACTACACTGAGTATATGTGAGCCCATCTAAGCTACATTTTAGCTCACTTGAACTCCCAATATTAATTTTCTAGATTAACTCCAATGAGTTGTATTGAGCTCTATATATTATTTCTTATATGATAATCTCAGTTGACCTCTAAGATCACCTCGTACCACCTAACCAAATATTATAAAAACACACCTAAATCCTTATTAGCCCAATATCTCCCTAAATATAAATATATTTGTTTGAATTGAACCAAAGCTAGATCAAATAAGAACCACCTAATTGATTCAAATCGGATCCTAATAAAAATTTGGTAAAAACAGAGATCATACAAAAATATTGATTACCTAATAAATTTTATGATGGGTGATTTAGTTGAACTTGTATAAAATGTCTTTGGTTTGAATTTTGCTTCCATGAATTGGGAGATGATTTAGTTTCTAGTCATACGGAATTTAAAAGTAAAAATAATAAATAAAATACCTACTAGTTTTTATTTGTGAGCATATAATTTATAAGACTTGTATTATGAAATGTTCTACTTGGAATAAAAAAACAGCACAAAAAATTTGGACAATCACCTTACAAAAACATATTAAAGCCTCAACTTAATTAATGCAATAAAGAAAAGATTCTAAACTATTTAAATAAAAGTAAGGTCTATTTTTGAAAATTTACTAATGGCTAATAATTATGTCGAGTCGGCCCAGGTAGCACCCAATACCCATCCAAGTATTTCAATATTATCCTAATAAATAACAAATCATCGATAATTATTCTAATAACAATTTGATTCTAAATGAAGAACATTACAAGAGTAATGCATTAAAAAAAATTAAGAAAATTACTTTGTGATTGTCTTCACATTCATAACGCAAATAATCAATAATTCAATGTCAGAAAATCTAACGCTCTACACAAATCTGCATGACCTTAAAGAAGAAATTCAACTTCAATCAATATGATCATATAAAGGGGACGTAATTAACAAACCATGTCATTGCATAAAATTCAATGTTCAGTCCAAGACAACCATTACCAAACCATTCAGTCCACGTTTTAGATATAATGTACGCAAGTGAATCAAATACTAGAAAACTAGTTCAACACAATAATCCACGAAACTAGTACTTTGAAAAATCCCTGTAAATCTCGTGCATCAAAGGAGTTTATTTGCGCCTAGACAACTGCAATGAAGATTGAGCATAAATAATTATGCGATAAAGAAAGGATTACAAAAAATGCACACAATTAACTTAGGTAACTAATTATTAAAGGTGGAAGGTATTAGATGAGAAGAAAAGCTTTTACCACACCAATTACATTCCATAAGCATATATCTGGAGGTTGTACAGCTCTTTGTCCTCAAATTTCCGAAGCCTTTCTCTCAGCTTGAAACGGAGCGACCAAAACTCCAATTTGGTTAGGCTCTTTATTCGCCAGAGCTCCTGAGGAAGGATTTTCAAGTAAGCACAAGGGTTGATTATTAAGCTTTCAAGTTTTGGCAGGGCATCATTCTCCAGAGTCCACTCCTCTAGCCAGAACATTGACTTTAGATGCAAAACCTTAAGGCTTGGAAAACCACCAGAACTGTAAATTTAATAATCTTTCTGCCAATATAAGAGTTCTTCAACTTGAGGACTTGAAGATGTGGTAGCTTTTCTAGTGTTGGCAGCAGATCATCCCTCAGTTCAGTATTACACAAGCTCAGTTTGATAAGGCCAATAAAATACCAACATTCAGCAGGACAATTGATAAGAGCTTTGACCTTGTCTTGCTTTCATTCACCAACTTCAATGATTCCAGGCATAGTAGTTTGCAAAGGCTACTGGACAATATAAATTGAAAAGAAATCAAATTTTCTACTATTCGAAGACTTCGTAGACTAGGTAGCCTCCCCAGAGCGCTACAACATTTTCCTGGATGTGCAGGAAGAGTGATTAAACCAAAATTTAGATGCCGGAGTGGCAGAGTGGGTTCATCTTCGAAATAACGGGTGAATGATGGATGTAGCTAGATGGCATGTCTATTGTGTAAAGGTTGAGAAGGTTGCAGAGGGATGGAGGCGGGTGTTTGATAGAAGGGATATTCAATTTTAAGTACTTGAGAAGAAGTTACTTATTTCAGATGGATAATCCTCCAGAACTATTGTTCCTAAATCAGTAATACAAGGAATTTGAACTTTTTGCAAATTTCATTACAAAATGTATGGGATATAGAATGATTTCTTTCGGCGGTAAGGTGTAACAAAGAGTGGACGAATGTGTTAGCACGCTTTAAAGAAAGCAAAGAAGTGAGGGTTCCAGCAATGGGGAGCCGTTTAATAAAACTTTCTAATGCGCTATCTTCTGAGTGGAAACTACCAGGAAATTTGAAAATTTCCAAAGTTTGAGCTACTGAAGTTAACATAGTCCATCTAATTCAACTGAAGTAATGGGATAGCCACATTACGGTCCTTTTCTCATTTAATGAATTTCTCCCGTAGTATAAAAAGACGAAAAGCCATTCTCGGTATGTAGCTCTCAGTGGACTAGTCAGCACTGAATGATCAAGAGGAATCATCGCTCCGTTCCAATTTATAGAACCTGAAGATTTCATTAGAAGTGAGCATTGCCAATACCCTACTTCTATTCTGATGAACTGGGAGTGCTTCTCCAAGATACTCCCACACTGCATTTGTAAGCACATCTTCAAGCATCTCTTGTTTTTTAGGTAATCATGAAGTGAAGTTTTTCTTTGTTGAAAACCTTTTCGCATAATTTAAACCATTCGTTGTGCTGTGGAAGAGTTATTTCTTGTGGTATAATACCACTTGTGCGCAAACACAAAATAAATATGTACCAAATATTCACAAAAGTAAAGGATACAAGAATTTTACATGGTTTGACAATAAATCTACATTAACAGAGGCAAGAGAGAATAATTGTTTTACTAATAATTAATAGAGTATAAATTTGAGCAATAAAACCTTACTTTTCAAATACCCAAATACACCCAATATTCTTAAGAGCTCATTTCAAGTATTCTACAATTCTCTGCACTTTCTTAAGAGAGCTAAATTACAGAAACTCTCACATTTTGGGATGCTTTTGCTTAATGAATGATGCGTCTATTTATAGACACCAAGATAATACTGTTACACCTAACAATAACAAAAATCTATGCATTTGGCCAACCACCATAATTAAAGTCTTAAAAATGCAGCCACGCTACCTTGATAAAATGCATGTGTTTAACTACCTCTAATTTTGAATTCAAACCATGTGTTTTTATTTCAAACCTTGTGTTTTAATTTGACTATTTAATAATTCTCTACATCAGCGAAGATTTGTCCAAATTTGAGTCGAATCGAAAATCTATCAGTTCATGATTCTCGAAGGAAATGCCTTCATAATAGAGAATCTACCTCATCCATAGCCGAGTGAATTTTACCCGGATCTTCTAACCATGCTTACTACTTGAGATATATTGAATACTTTATACACCATCACATCTATAAGACTACCTATAGCACAAGCATACAAAACACGAACCATATCATCGATTCCGTGTTTCACTTAAGGAGAATGACATGAAGAAGAGCTTAGGAGCTAGATGTTACGGGTCGCATGATTCCAGCCTCAAAATGGCCTAAGGAATGAGCCAAGATGTGCTAGCTTGGCCCGATTCTAGAACGTTCCGTAAAATTCCAGCAACTAGCACACTTGTATAGATTTCTCTAGATTGTTGCACATGTATATAGAATTCTCTAGGTTAGAATTCTCTAGAGCTATCCAAGCTTCCCTATAAATATGGGTGAGCCCTAGGCATTTGCATCATCCACACATCCACAACTCAAAGCAAAGCATCAAGCACTCTTGTAAGCTCTCTTGTAAGCTTTCTTTCGAGTAATACAATTTTCTCATTTGGCTACATTGCTCGCTAGCTCTCTCTTCTCTTTAGCATTTCGGGAACCTCTTGGCTTAGCTATTGAGAAGCTCAAAGGCTTACTTAGCAACATCCCGACTAAGGTTGTCTAAGTGCCGCACGGGTTCATCTGCACAAAACACTCATCCCATGACATGAGGAGTATAAACTAGTTTATCCTTTGTCATTTGTACTAAACCTTTATAGCATATTCTTCAATATAGACTCTTGAGTCAACAGTATGCTCCAATTTTCTCCATCTCTACAAAACTCCAACCTAAGTATTCTTTGTGTATCATCCAAATATTTTAACTCAATGTTGAGTTCCATGATTAATCGAAATCAATACGATCGTCCACTAAAATCATTCGTGGATATTATTAATGGACCCTCTATCTTGATAGTTTCAATTAAGATCGTCTCTTCATTCAAGGATGAGCCATTGTTATAATTTTTAGCAGTAGAACTTCAAGTGATGGTCTTCCCATTCAAATTGTCATTGGTTGGTAAATTCTCTTATAATTGACCTCGCATGAAAATTATTCGTAATTTTTTTTGCATAATTGGGATTGAAGGGAAAATCTAAAATGTCCCTCCTGAATAATCGACATATTTTAATTAAGCTTATTTTCAGAAAGATTACTTTCGCTTATGGGTAAAACAATCATGGTATGTTACTAGTAGCATTGTGAGAATATTTAAATAAACCACGGACTTTTAGTGTTTCGAGGAGTCTCCAATTATCTTAGTATAAACTTCTTTTCCTTACTTGCCTATTCATTTTATGCATTGTAAGGAAGCATTATTTTCCATTACTTCAACTATTAATAAGTTATTACGTATTAACCAGGCCACTACATCTCTATCTCGCCCTTCGGTTGCTAGTGTGTTAATGGAGAATGATGTAACTCGACCTTCATTGCGATAGAATTTAATTTGGTGTAGGCAATTCTAGATTTTGGTAGAGTGTTATTTTTAGAAATCGACACTCATCGTGCTATATATAAGCACGTAGATCATGCCACTGAGACATGTTATGTGATCAATCCGAGGCTCTGTCCTCAAAGGCCAAATGGGAGCGTAGTGGGAGCGTCAAAATAGAGCGATGTCTCATAAAAGACGAGGATTCAGAGCTTTCAACCTTCAACTTCAAACCGGACTTCAAATTCAAATAAAAAGTCTTTTATTGCTCAAAAGTCCAAGAAATGAAGGTCTTCGATAACTAGGGGATCACCCATAAAAACCCGAACAAATAATTCGTGCCTCTCTGCTGTTGAGGATCTAATCCCTTATGCTAGAGTACATGGATTACGAGGTCCAAGCCGAGGATTTGAACTCTATAGGATTCGCCATGAATGATAATCGGCTTTTGGCTGTAGATTTTATTTCCTACTACACTAATAATCATGTCCCTACTAAGGAGGTTAGTCCATTAAGGCTAGATGCTACTGAGGTTGTTGCTCAGGATATTGAGGTTGATTTAGTTTTTAAGTCTCAAGTACCGGACAATGCAAGTTTGAAGGATTATGGTGTTACAAATGATTGCACAATGGACGATATTTTAGATGTTCTTAGGGATTTGAGGGCATCCACATGCTCTACTTTTTTTTTTTATCTATGATCGATGATATTCTCAACATGGTCTGTGAGATTTAAGTCACGCTCTACTGGATATTCTCTCTCGATCCGATCACGGAGTTTAGTATTGGGGAATCATGACTTCCGCCATGCTCTAAGTTACAATTCTCATAATGGTAAGGATTTTAATTCAAATGAGCACTCAATTAATGATAGTTACTTGTTGTCTACACCCAAGGTTACTTGCAGACCTGACCTTAGCCCTAATTTTAGTGTTATTGGTCAACATTCAAAGAAAGGCATCAGATTTATCACCAGCCATAAGTATTATAAGAAATACTACAATCGAATACACTAGTTGCTTTTATATTGCAGTTGTTCCTTCATTTTGGAAGCTTTGGTCTATGTCTCTCTCTACGTGTATTTTATCATTTATTAATCTATATTATGGGTAGGGGTCCATGCCTAACCCCACACCTCATTGGTGGATTATAATAAAAAGAAAATATGTTAGATGCCAACATACCACAATGCTCTTTATTAAGCAAAACCAATACACTTTTAAAGGAGCAAGTGAAGGCAATTACAATTCGAAGTGGTAAACAACTTGAAGAGCCACAAAATGTATTAAAAGAAGCTAAAATGAATAATGTGGAACGAGATAAAGAACCATCAACATCACCCAGACTTCATAGGCAAAAAATTAAAAAATTCCACAATCCCCACCAACAACACCCATCAAGGCCTATGTTCATCCTATCCCTTTACCTAAGCATCTTTAGAAAAATAAATCAAATGATATGTCATTTTTATTAATTAACCTGGAGATCATATGACGTTTATCTATTTTACTTAACAAACGACGTGTCATTTATTAAGTTGAATTCCATATGATTTTGATAACAATAAGAAATCATTTGATAATAATTACATGGAATAATAACATATTTCAATTATTCATATACTTTTACATGTTTATTTTATGTAAAAATGAAAAAAAGTTATTTGTATATTTAGATAAAATTAAGATAAAAACTTTAACTTTACACACACTTTGGGCTTAATCTAGGAAAATAATCTTTAGCCTCTCATTAGGTTAATTTTTTATTTGGTCCAATAATGTAAAAATTATATATGTTATATGTAATACATTTTACTTCAAATATTTATTTTTTCATGGTATTAAAATATGTAGATAGAAAGACCAATTACCAAATTAAATTTAGAAAATTGAAAGACCATTAACTAAACTAAAAGAAAATCAAAGGTAGACTATTTGTCTTGAAATACTTTCTTTTATAAAAAAAATATTATAGTTTATAAAAATTAGAAAAAAATTATTAAAATAACTCCAACCCTCTAATCAAAATTAAGCGTAAGAGATGCGATCACCTGGAAAATGAATTGGGCTTTCAGACGGCCACGAAAAATCTTCACCTGGACAATGAATTGGGCGTTCAGACGGCCACGAAAAATCTAACAGTTATGCTAAGTATTACACAGCCATTTTCAGTTCCTTGCATTTTGCATTGACAGTGTTTGGGTAGGATTTTTAAGGCCATCCAATAGCCCAATTCAAGGTTAGGCTTAAAGGCCCGGCCATTCCTACCAATAAAGAAAAAAAAGGGCTGAACACTCGTGAGTTTTACCCCTATTAGTTTTTCTTTTTTTTGAGAAGTTTATCCCTATTAATTAATCCGCTTGAAATTTAACTTTATCCCTAAATTAGCTGAACTTTCAACACTGGTGGACGTTATAGAAATTTTGTGGAGAAATATGAGAGATGGTGAAATTTTCATTCAATAAAGAAAACTACAGAAATTTTATTTGTGCTTGAAGACATTATATATGTTGCTTTTCTTATCTTAAGAGATTATTTGTCCCACTAATTGAGTGATGTAAATAGGTCTATATTTAAGCAAATAGGTCTATAATTACAATGAACGCTTGCTTTCTTTCTTTCTTTTATTTTTTTTTATTTGCATTGTACAATGATGATAGAAAACTCAAATATTCTGTCGAGAATCAATATGGTATTATTGTAGAAAGCAATTAATTTATATATATATAGAGAGAGAGAGAGAGAGAGAGAGATTTGATGTAAAAAAAGACTTATGTAGAAATTTGATTTAGAAAGATGCAGGAAGGTTTCTTGGATCATTCAAACTAAAATAAATTAAAAAAAAAAAAAAACAAACGCCCAAACTAAAAGCTACGTTGAGTTTGTAGATTCATAGCGTGTTTAGTAATTTGGAATAGGAGAATAAAAATGAATAAATTGATTATTTATTAAATAAGAGTTGAGAATAAGATTGACTTAGGTGGATTTCACGTAAAAATGGGATTGAGGAATGGAATTCTAATTTTAGGAGTTAGGATTGGGAATCGTAACCTCAGTTTTTGAAATGTCAAAATTGTCCTCAATAAATTTTTAATATTTCCAAAATACCCTTTTAAAAATGAAAAATATAAATTCAAAAAAAAAGCAAACAAATTGAAAGCCAAGAATCGTGTCTGCCAAAGGATCGCGTTTGCTGCCCTCGCCGTCGCCCGCTGCCGTTCATCATCCCGCGTCTGTTGCCGCTGTACGTCCTTTCATCTACTGCCGATTGTTCTCCCGCGTTTGCTACCGCCATTAGTGGTCGCGTCTTCTGCCATTCGTCCTCGCTTCGTCGTGTCTGCTGCGGTTCATGCACGAGCTCTGCTGCCGCCGTGGTCGCGCCTGCTTCCGTTCAGCTCTGCCGCCGTCCAGTTGTTGTGGAGTTTATAATTTTATATTTTAAAATTTATACATTAATTATATTTTGAATTATGTTTGTAAGGATTGTTAATTTCTTGTTTGTATTGTTATTTATTTCTGCAAGTAGTATTATTATTAGTTATTTATATTTTAATTATTATTATTATGGAATTCATTTATAGTGAAAATAATAATAACAATTATTTTAATTACTATAATTAAAAAATGTATTATTATTATTATTGTTGTTGTTGTTGTGTTAGTGTTGTTTTTATTAATTATTATTATAATTTATTTATTTATTATTTATTTAATTAATTATTATTATCATCATCATTAAATGATAATAAATAATGAAAGATATTTTAGTCCTCTGCCAGTCGTAGTCGGGTTAGTTGCAATCGCTCGGTTCTGAGCCATAGCACGGGTTCAAGTCTTTAGAGATGGGAGGGGTTCAAACTTCTTGAGGCATTCCACCCTCCTCCCTTTTAAAATAAAAAATAAAAAAAATGAAGGATATTTTAGTAAATTAATTTAATTTATTTCGATTTTAAGATAAAATAAATATATTAATGGAAATGAAATTCATTTTGATATCAATTCATACTATTTAGGTAAATAATTTAAAAGTTATAGTATCAAAGTGTTTATTAAATATTTTTTTGTTGTAGCTTGAAAACCAAGTTAATTTAATCTTACACTAATATCATGAAAAATTTATTATATGTTTATTAATTTTATCAAAATTATTATTTAAAACTTATATTTATTATATATCATTAATTTTATTTCATAATTATAATTTTATTTCTATAATAACTATAGCTTAAAAGTTGTAAGAGCTCAATACTAAATGGCCTATATAGCCTGATGTACTAACCTCAAACTATTATACCACTTTCATGCCCCTTGCACAAAGATAAAGAAATTAAATGATCTATTCAAACAAATGACAATTGAACAGTAATTGCTACTAGCACTATGTGATTGGTAATGAATATTCTCTCAGCTACGTCATGCAAAAGTTTACAATTCTCTTCACCAAATTCAAAGATAAACTTAAAAACTCAAGCTCAAGTTGCCATCACCTTTTATTAGGTAGCTAGGAATAGGATGTGTAGAGGAAGGAATAAATATGGATGTTTCGTTATCACTATTAGTTCATTCTTTTGTTAATGGTATGGAAATTTTAATATTGTTAGTGACATGGAGGTCCACTATTATGCAGACGCCTCTACTTTAGATATACATTCCATTGAAAGCACTTGAGATGCTTAAGTTGCTTTCGCTAAAGCTCTCCACTACCTCTAGAAACTCTTCCTCTAATTAAGCACTATAGTTAATAATTAAGTCTATCTTGAGGCATCGCATATTCGCATGCAATGTTTCATTTAGAATAAATTACGGACAATTGCAAGTTACCAAAGTAGTAATAATTAATTGAAATTAGCAAGCTTTCTTAAATTATACTATTAAAAAATAACATATAGAGTGTCACTAATTATTTTTAGTGACATTTATTAATAATGTAAGTGATCCGAGAATCGGAAAAATACTCGACATTTGAATGTGGTGTCGGGAATCGCTATTACTATAGTATTACAGATTTTATGACACTATAGTATCAATAATTACTATTACTATAGTATCACGAGTTAGTAATATCGATGAAACAATCACCCCAAAGAAGTCGATACTTTATGATACATTTTAGTATCAATGGCTTTTATTAGTTATTATTGTCATTTTAAGTTTTATCAATCTAATGATATTATTTAAAAAGAAAATTAGTAAACTCGCTAAAATAAATAATTATATATAAAATTTCTAACAAAACATTATGGCTCTTTTGTTTGGCTTTCTTCACCAAACAATCGTAAAAGAGTTTACTACTTAATTGCATACACCCCAAATCATATGAGTTCTTTGACAAAACACCATTATTTTCATACACAAATAAATCGAGCTCTCCATCTACAAATTTAAGGAAGATTAAAATATTAAAAAAAAGAATAAAGATCATCCACATCGATAACGTGACAATAAAGCGTAGCTTAACTCAATCGGTTGTCGGCATCTTTCTAAATCATAATTCATAAAAATGCTCTTGATCTTTCTTCAAAATCTTGCTTTGCTGCTATGAAAGTAAGGGTGTGCATGGGATTGATGTGGTCAAGGTGTTTGGTTATGACTTTTACTTGACTGTAAAAGTTGATTGCAAGAAGATATGCTTGCTCTTCAATTTCCAAACTTCAATACGACTATAGCACTCGCGAATCGGTGCGACACGTCAGACTCCTACTGCATGAAATGCAACTCGCTGCTTGTGGTGTAGCAAGAACAATCTGCAATCGCTTGTGCTGCAGTTCCTCACTGCAGCAAAAGCACTGCTTTTAGCCTTGTTGATTTCGCAAGGACGGAAGAAAAGGAAAGAAAATTCGAGTAGATAGATACCATGCATTAATGAAGCATACAAAAGCAATAAATTGAAGCGCATGGACTAAGCTTCATCTTAAATAGCTTCCCATAGATATCATGTATATGAAAAATGACTTAAAACTAAAACTAGCTTTAGTGAAAGTTTCTTTTAGGTGTAAATTAGAAAAGAAAAAAAGGGGCAATGATTTTTCACTCACGGATGCAGCTCCAAAGCTAGCCCCGATCCTGTTGGAGCACCTACAATTCGACAAAAGGAAAAATAAGTAAAAAAACATTTAACAATAGCGACCAAAAATAACATCATTGGCTCTTCTCATTACTATAACGCACTAGCTATCAAATAAATAAACTTGCTACTTTATAATTTGTTTTCTTTTTTTTTAATTCGGATGTATTGATCTAATACTTTATACATATCATTGGATGGTAATACTTTGTGTAGACAAGTAAAATAATAACATAACTATAAAGAATAACTTAAATTCAACAAGTGTCTATCTCGTCTTTTATGAAAACTAACTAGGCTATCCGCCAAGTCATTGAGGCAAAAGCGGTTCTCGGTTTCAACATCTCACCGACCTCATGTCATAAATAAACCGTAACACAAACAAAATATCGAACAATCATAAAAGTTAATATAGAATAAGAACCTTCTCATGTCACTACATTCACGAGTGCTTTTGCAGAACAAAATTTCAATAATGTTGTTGTAGTTATCCGTGTTTTACCGGATATATTGCTGCTGCAGAAAACACCTACTTTGCAAATTTTTTTTCCAGTATCAAGACAAATTATTGGTACTTATCAAACAGAAATTGTGAAAATAGTCAGCCAAAATACGATGATGACAAATGTAACCCCAGTTGAAAGAAGAATGCTATGTTTCCAACCAACAATCAAATTAAAAATAATAATAATAAGATAGAATAAAGTAGCTGCGAGTTGTTGCTTGCTACACCACAAGCAACGAGTTGCATTTCTGCAGATAGGAACTCGATGAGAAGTCGCACCGATTCATGAGTGCTATAGTCGCTTGTCTGCAGTTCTTGCTGCCATGAATCGCAATCGCTTCTTGTTCTACAACAGCAAGAATTGCAACTGCTAGCTGTGCTTTCCTTGTCAATATTGAGGTAGTGCTACTCTAAAATTTTCTTTACTCTCAATCCTCAGTGCAACTAATGTTGCAGCAGATGAAACTGCAGCTCATCGCTTGTCTTGCAGACAGCTAAGAATCGCAGACAACTATCTTAACAACATCAAAGGGCCAGTGCATACTGCTGAAAATTAACAATTTTAGAGGGATTGAAAACTAAAAGAATACAAACAACATAAATATGCAACATTTTTCTTCCAAACATCACCTTTGCACTCACCTCTCGCTCCCGTGAGTATTATCCAAAGCCAAGAATCCAACACGCCGTCGAAGAATTTGCAGTACCAACTCGAATAATTCTTTTGTCCGCACTGACAGATAACACAATCTGCTCTGTCGCATCCCAAGCAACTCCCATAGCGATTGAAGAAACTGCAGAGTTGCGATTGATCTAATTCTTCTAAGTCGGCTCAGTAAACCTCGACCAACGTGTCACTTTCGACCACCTCAAGATTAAACAAGCTCAAGACATTTGCTCAAGTCAATAGGATTTCAGCATCATATTAAGATACTCTAATAGAGTAAGGCTAGTTAAAGCTAAAATAGCAAATAATCCGCCAATCTCAAGCTCTATTTACAGCTACATTCAAATTCCGACTGGTCGGAGTCAAAAAGCATGAGAAGTATGAGCATTTCCCAAACACCACAATGTGTCGTGGTCTGCTGGTGTAACCATCAATGCCTCCTCCAGCTTTGAAATTGCATCTGGCACATCTGGCACATCATTAAATTATCTTTTGTTACTCTTCGGAAAAGCAAGCAATCAAAAATAAAATATCCTCCAATCGCTGGACTCTTTAGCATCTAGTTTGTACAACGAACATGAACAGGATACACCAGAACAGATTCGATGTCAAGCAATTGCAGCAATGAATGAACCAATCAACATACCAACCATAAAGCCACAACATCTACAGACAAAAGATTGAACCCATTCACTTCTCTTCTCTTCTCTTCTCTTCTCTTTTCACATACTTTCCCAACGATCCAAACATACAACAAACACAATGCAAAAACACCCCACCCCCGTAAATTCATCTCCGAAATTGATAGCGAGTCTTGTCGTTCGTCGATCACACATCAGCTTCCACATACATAATCAAAATTCAAAACAAGCAAATGAATCGTTACCTCATCCTTGAGGCTCTTATCAATTTTTAGAGATTCCAAATGCCGATTTTCAATATCATTACTCCAAAGACTCTTCTTTCTCTATAAAAAAAAACACAAATGAACTCCAATTTTGAAACAAAAAATTATATTCAAAAAGTTAAAAATAATAATAAAAAACAAATTTTACCTTCAGATCAAAACAGAGATGAAAACAAAAACACAAAATCTTGAGTCAAGTAATTTCTAGCATAAATTCTAAAAATCGAACCAAAATGAAGCTCACGGTGTGTTTATTGGCGCGAGTAGTATGATAAATACGAGCGCGATCGTCTCCGATACTGAATGCAATCGAAGAAACAGCCCATGGCTCTCGAAACGGTGACGTCTAGGAACCTCACTACCGATCTGCAAACACGACCGATTTCTTAATGATTCAGACGTCTAGGAACCTCACTTCCTCTCGAAACGGTGACGTCCCACCGCCTTGCTGGACCACCAACGAAACCCTAGCCATCATCAACGCCTACTGTGCCAAGTGGCTCTCTCTCAATCGCGGCAACCTCAGCACTTCCGATTGGGATGCCGTCTCCGAATCCACTCCCGGAGTTAGAGAGATTGAGCATTTCTCAGACGGGAAAGCATTGAGAGATGGGTGAGAGTTAGAGAGATTGAGCATTTAGGTTTTTAATCTTTTGTTATTATATTTTTGTTTTTAAATCTTTAAAACAAACAAGTTAAGTTAATTTAACATGACTCAATGGTCTGCGTTTCAAATGTTAAAATTTTAAAGTCTATAAGTCTCAAGTTCGAGTTACAACTAAAACAATTATTAATAATTTTTTTTTTTAATCTCTGATACTTTAGTGTCAGTGATTATTGATGTTTAATTTACTAACACACTAGTATCATTTTTCTAATAGTGTTATCTGATATGATGGTAATGTTCTTATAAATATTAAAGAATGGAGGAGACATGGTTCTTTGCTCGATTCCACCTACACGCTTAATTTCTAAAAAAAAGGTGTACATTTATTTGTTAGGTTCAAACTTTTGTCTCAACCTGTTGAAACTTAATATTGCGATTGCCTTCTGACCAATCAATTCAAGTTCCGGGTCATGCTATAAGAAAGAACATGAATGATTTAGATGAGTTATATTCTGCCCATCAGATTTGGACAAAGCCTAATTAACTATTCCTTAACCCCATGGCAAAAACAATATATATTCAGTAGGAGAGAGAAAAAACTTGTTATGCTCATGACATTAAATAGAAAATAGTATCATAAAGATCGAAGGGTATATGAAAAAAAAAATCCACCAACATTTTATTCTTTTTTTTTCAAAATAATTCTTCGATAAAACCTACTTTTTAAAAGAATCATATGTATTACAGAAACATATAAATTTATGAAAGCTACATATGTGGACATTTCACTCTTCTCCACATCTTTATAATCATATATATATATATATATATATATATATATATGATTATAGTAAGGGCAACATAGAAGTTGGTAGGGACTTCACTAATTTAGCCTTTTGGATGAAGGGTCAATTTCTCCTTAAAAGTCAATAGGAAATGGCTGATCATTCATTGTATGAAGTTTTTAAGACTTTACTTATCAATCTTACACTTTTTAGTTCATAATGAGTGAAATGAACCCCGGCTGAAGATACTACCGCTTAACTCTCCTTTTACTATACCATGTGGAGCCCTGAGTAGTTTACCGGACTAATTTAGTTGTCCTGACGATACCTTTCTCAGTGGGAGATCGGAAAAGACTTCTCTTCATCACTCTACTCTAGCTACCACCACCAGCCATGAATAAATTCAGAAAAAGTAATTAATGGTGTTTATGGTTACACTTAAAACTTAGATTAGTGGCATATAAAGTAGAAGTTTTCTAATTGTCAAGTGCAATAGTGTCATGAAGCTGATCTCCTACAACTTAATTAAACTTTAGAAGCATAGTAGAAAGCATATTTAATAAGCCAAGTAAGATTCTCTATCGCTTCAATTGGGCTTATAAGTAATTATAAACAAGCACTTACTTAATCGACAGTTAATAAAAGGAATGAAATAGCCACCCTGGAAAGTAAGTAATTCCATCTCTAATAATACGTCACAAGTAATTTTAATAGTGTATTTTATAATTTATAAAATTATTTATTCAATCATTCCAATATCCAATAGATTAATCCAAAGGGTAACATTACTCTGTCATGTCAGGGAGCAATTTTACATTACACTTCTATGTAACTTTTAGTATAATTATATATATGTATGTATAAATAAATATATATATAGTCTTTCTTTAATACATGTACCCTCATTTTTTTTATGTGTACACATTGTTAAGCCATGCGGTTTAATAGAATTAATTTTTAATGCTATATATTAAACTTCACGTCTTAGCAACATGTTCAAATTAAAAAAAAGAAGAAAGCACTTACATATATACATATATATATATATATATATATATATATATAGTTTAGAGCGTCTAGTGCGTAAGCCCTGCCTCATTATCTGAAGGGTTTCATCTTTAATACAATATAATATATTAGACAAACAGAAATAGGATCGAAGGATAATAGTGAAGATAAAATAAATTCTTTGATCTAGGGTTGACAAGTAAGCTCAATCCCATTAATGTCCAACTGTAAACCCACCACTCATCTTCATAACCAGAACTGACGTGGTCTTTTTGATACTAATGGCCATGCCACGAGAACGCATCCACACCAGTCTAAAAGCAAAACCACTATTTGCAACTGTGTGATGAAAATAACATATAATGTGATACATCCACTTATATGCTTTCGTTGTTGCCACAAATAGAATATGATATGCGAGCCCTGCCACTAGTTTAATTAGTCAATCTTATTCTTAAACTGTTTTGGATGATTAAGATAATACTAAAATTACTCAGCAGTTAGACACGACAATTAGTGATGGCTACACGGATCCAGTATGGAACCAGCTGGGGCCTGACTTTAATTTTTTTTATGATTATCTTTTAAAAAATTATTTTATTTGTTATTTATGAAAAATACCCCAATTAAATTTTAAAATTATGAAATTACCTCATTAATTTTATAATATTTCATGTTGCTCCTAGTTTAAATGGCTAATTCTAAATAATTTAAATAGTTATTAACATTTTATGAAACTTGAATAAAGACACAAAATAACAAATATTAAAATAAAAAAATCATAACAAAACGTTATTATAATGGTTAATGAACCAGCCTTTACTCTTTTTATTTCTATTAAGGTAAAATCAATTATTTGGCCTTTCAACATTAATCCATAAGTGGTAAGTTTAGCTAATTCTAATTTTTAATTTTTTAATTAATCTTTTATCTAGTTTTAAAATCCCTAATTTTATCATGTATTCATGTTTGCTTTATGTGTTGCACTATATGAATATTTATGTTATTATTAAAAGATTTTAAGAATAAATTATGTGATAACTTAGTTTTGTATATTAGAAAAGATGTTTTATAATGCATGATAATAAAATTATCATGCATTATTTTCAACACATAAAATCCCGTTGAGGAGATTTTGACAAGAATAATTGTAATTAATGAATTTATTATCAATGAATATTATAGCCATAATATTATATATTGCTATCTAAATTTTCTGAAATGTATTATATTTTAAATAGTATTTCAATTAGATGCACGCAAATACACTCCATAAAAAGCATGATTGTGCACGTAGAAAGCTTCCACTTGGAGTTTGTGGAGCCCACAACATAGCTCAAATAAGAGCTTTATCACACATGTAATTGTACACCCAAATCATGTTTAATTTTAAATACACTCCTCGATCAAAATACTGGTCACTCCTAGCTACATAACCAAAGCTTTCAAACGAAAATGATCGAAACAAAACAATATTCCCATGTTGTTGCAATGAATATATCAGTGCCTCCCTCATGTTTAAAAATTCATCAAAACCCCTTACCCTTAAAAATGGCTAACTCCCAACTTCTTGTTTGTGTCTTTAACTATTTTAAGGGTAAAATTAAAAAAAAAAAGGCTAATCACTTTTATAACAGTATGGGAGTTCTAGTGGATTTGAAACATGAGGGATTAAAACAATATTTGTGAAAAATAGAGGATTTTGATAATTTTCTCATCTCTCAATTCCTATAAATTTCCCTCCTCCTAAAGCCCCTCCAAGCTTGCACCAGAAGCATTTTAACAAACATTGCTTTTCTTTCAACAGTGGTTTTTCTATTTTTATGGTTTCCGAAAGAACAAAAAGATGTCTTCCATTGGAGCCAGTTGTGCTGAAGTTTATGTGAGAAGAAAGCAACAAAAGGAGAAGCTGAAGAAAATAGAAGAACAAAGAGTGAGGAGAGGTGAAGCTATTAACAATGAAGAGAGAAATAACAATAGTACTAATAATAATAATAACAATAACAATGATAAAGCTGCGTTTGGAAGGAGAAGCATTAAAGTTTATCCTGGAATATTCTAGGCTATGAATCATTGTTGATGCAGCTTTTTCCGCGTGCTTTGAAACAGATGTCTCGAACCTTCAAACAAGTGCCTTCAAGCGAGTGCCTCGAACCTTCAAACAAGTGCCTTCAAACAGCTCGAGCGGGATTGCCTCCTTCGTCCTGTTCCACTCGTCTTTTCGTAACGGAGATCTCCGGACCGCACTCACGTAAAGCGTGGTCAAGGGTAGCCGGGCGTGTTCCGGCGAAAACTCTCCGACGCTCAAGTCAGTAATCGGGTTGTTCTTTTTGGTATCTCCCTTAGTGAGAGAGATCGGAAAGATGAAATGGATATTTTTCGCCTCCCTTTTGAATAAATACGGTGTTTTCGGATAATCCCGATAAGGAAAATCGAATAGGAAGAACTCAGTATATCTTTTAGAACCCTTGTGAATGAATTTTTCCAACCCCTTGTGAATCAATTTTTTCAACCCTTGTAACGCATCTGCTCGTTTCCTTTTATACTCCATTTTTCCCGCTCTTACTCTCCCGACCGGTCCATTCCCGCGCTTGAGGTGTCTCGGGTCCCTCCGATAGCCGGATTGGAGTAATATTCCCGGGATGCGCGTTGTCTCCTTAACCCGGTTCACGTGGCTGGATCACCATGTCGGGCATGTGCGCTAGGAATGATGACACCGTGGGGGCATGTGTCGACCATCGGCAATAGTATCACCACCATACCATGTGGGTTCCCGGTCGACATTAAAGGTGTGCTGGGATTATGAGAAAACGGTCTGGCCGCCTCAGGCCGGGTCTTACATTCCATTCATCCCATGACCGGGCAACCCGACTGTGTTCTGGGACTTACCTTCATGCGAGGTGAAAGGAGTGCTCGGTTTTGACCTTGACCAGCTTTGACTAGGGCGGACGACCTCGAGCTTGCAAAAGAGCTCGGATGGCTCTGAATTCCTCGACCTTGACCGGCTTTGACCGGGGTGGACGACCTCGAGCGTGCAAAGGAGCTCGGAGCTCGAGTGACTCGAATTCCTCGACCTTGACTAGCTTTGACGCCCAATGAAGTCGCCTTTGTGCCGATGGTCGGGACTTCGCTCGAGTTAGGTCGTCCTCGGGTATTTTATTCGAGATGGAAGGGCCTCGAGAAGACCTACCCGATATTACCCAAACAAATACAAGAATGTAGTCGCTTAATTAATGCATGTGCATGCATGGCGTAAGAAACTTAATGTTGGTGATGACAAAGTTTGTGTATGTTTCTTGTGAGATATTTCATGCTTTTGATTTGTCTTGTTTGTGTGAAGCTTAATTATGTACATTTTGATTCGAGTGTCGCTTTTCATCATATTCTTAAATCTCATGTTTTAATGTTTTAGCTTCGAGTTTATTGTTCGGTTTACTTCAAAATGGAATCACTTGTTTCGATTCTTCGCTTTGTAATCTGTACTCTTCTTGAAATAATTGTTGGGATTATATGCTCTTTAAAGCATGTTGATTTTCTGATTAATAAAATATTTAAAGTATTTTGAATTGCTTTAATATTTTGAGTAAAGTCTATTTAATCATATTATATGTATTTATGCGATCACCATATGGATTCGCAGAAGACTTAAATACAAGTTATCTTATGATTAAATAAATTAAGTTCATGATTGATAAATAAAGTTGGGCACTTTATTTAGGTATAAACTGTAATAAATTCATTGAGTGATTTGTCTTAATCATGTATGAATTTATTGATGTAGTATGTATACATTGAATCTGGATCACATATGAGATTTAATTAATCTAGTAATAATCGTCATACTTATTAAATCTCATAGGCATTGATTCTATCGTAATCTTAATCTTGAGTTAGTTATGATTTCATGATTGTAGTTGTTATTTCATTTGAGTTACCAATGGGCATGACATACACATGTAGTCTAGATTACCCAGTATCTTGGTGAGAGCAATTACAAGTATTGAAATTATAGATTAACAATATATAATTTGTACGACACATCTCTTGATGGGTTTTCAGTACTTGATCATAAAATTCTCTGGTCAGAGTATCTCAACATAAATAAGTATGTTGAAAATGATCATTAGAGAAACCAGGAAGTATCAAGGAATAAGATGTAATTAAATTGATTGGACAGATTGAGATATCAATTTAAATTAACGATGTGGTACAAAGGATTATGCAAGAAAGAAATCAATATGGCTTTGGCGAATTATATTCGAGAATACAATTATGGAGGTCAATTCCAATCTTATAGTGGAGTAGAATTGGAATTAAATAATTATATTTATTTAATTACAAATTTAATTATTGTAGCCACTATTGTATGTTCCCAAATGATCCCCAGTTAGCTCATTTAATTGACAACACCATCATCTGACCCAAAAGCAAGAAAAACCGGCATACTAGATGAAAATCATAATTATAATATTTGTTAAAGCCTAGTATGTTATATTCAAGTGTAAATAGGGTTTGTAATATTTTACAAGGTAATCTCTTAGTTAGTTACATATTTCTTCCACTTTTAGGTAAGTGGAGAGATAGTTAAAAGATGAATTCTATTTTAAATAGAAATCTTAATCCTAACATACTAGGGTTTTTCATAAGATATTATAAAAGGGATTTATTCATTAAATTGAGACATAAGAGAACCCTGTGGATTTTAAGAAAAATACGTAAGACATCTAAGAGGAGCCAGCTTGTAATTGGGAGTGGTGAAACAGACGCCCATATCGTCCAGTGTTGATCAAACTTGAGTCATAGCCTGGAAGATCGTTTGGAGGCGGATGTACAACTCTCAATTGTTAATTTTAATTGAAAAATTGAAAACCTAGTTTTATTCCCTACAATAATAACGAGTCTTAACAAGGGAATTATATTTAACTCAACTTTATTTGATCCGTAATAATTTTCTTCATCATTTAGACAAAAACGATTACGTGTAGAAATTTTCAAAGAATGAGTTGCACATATTCATCACTTTGTATGCATAAACTTTCTATTATTTAGACAAGAATGAATTGTGTAATCGGTTTTCACCTTTGTACGTAGTACGCATGCAATTTATTATTAAGCTTTCTTTGGATTAGTTACCTTATTAGCAACCTAATCTCTTTCTCACCCATGTGAAGGGATTTAAACCCCATACCTCTTATTTTCAATGCAAGATGTTTGGCTAATATCGGGCAAGTCTCCTCGAGGCCCTTTTAGCTTGAATAAACATACCTCGAGGACGGTCTAGCTCGAGCGAAGTCCCGACCATCGGCGCAATGACGACATCACTAGAAGTCAAAGCTAGTCAAGGTTGATGAATTCGAGGCCGCCCGAGCTCCGAGCTCTTTTGCCTACTCGAGGTCGTCCGTCCCAGCCAACTCGGTCGTGGTCGAGAACCGAGCACTCCTTTCCCGCTCGCAGAGGTTAAGTCCCCGAGCACAACAGGGCAAGACCCGCTAGAGGCAGCCCGACCCGCTTCTCGAGTCCTAGTATGCCTTTAGATGTCTGATCAGGGCCCCACATGGCATGGTAGTAGTACTATTGTCGATGGCTGGCACATGCCCCCACGGTGTCATCATTCCTAGCTCACATGTCCGACATGGTGATCTGGCCACGTGAATCGGGTTAAGGAGACCGCCACGCATCCCAGGGAATATTACGCCAATCCCGGTTGTCGAGGGACCCGGATGCCACTGATGCGGGAATGGATGCTCCGGGAGAGAAAGAGCGGGAAAATGGAGTATAGAAGAAAAGGAACGGGTACGTTACAATGGTTGAAAAAAAATTCATTTACAAGGGTTCCGAAAGTTTATACAGGTTCTTCTTATTCGACTTCCTTTACATTGATCCTCTAAAAACTCCATATTCATTCAAAAGGAGGGCGAAAAATATCCTTTCATCTTTTCGGCCTCTCGACTAAGGAGATACCAAAAGAATAACTCGATTTCGACTTGAGCGTTGGAGGGTTTTCACTGAACACGTCCGGCTACCCCGACCTTATTTTCTCGTGAGTACGAGTTCGGAGATCTCCGCTCGGAAAAGACAGTGGAATAGGACGAAGGAGACAATCCTGCTCGAGCTCGAGCCGGTCGCGAGCGTAAGGTTAGAGGCACTCGCTTGAAGGCACGCGGAAAATCGCATCGACGATCTTTTGGTGCCGCTCGTGGGTATCGGCACAAAAGCCCGATTTCTAATACGCTCATGACTCTCGACGGAGATCATGGGTGTCACGATCCCACGTGACTTTCGCTTCCCGGATCTGAAGTTCTCAGGGAAAAGTGATCCATTGGTGCATATAGAACGGTTCAACGACATGACAGGGGTGCAAGGATTGTCGGCAGCTCAGAGGTGCCGGGCCTTCCCACTCACTCTGGAGGGAAGAGCAAGAGAATGGTACCGCAGACTCCCACGGGGAAGCATCTTGAGCTTTGAACAGATGTGTAGGGAGTTCGCAGAGCAATTCCGGGTGGAGTGACCCCTGAGGATGACATGATGGAGTCGTCGAGTAAGGCAGTAGGAGGGAGAATCCCTCCGGAGTTTGTCAAAAGATACCATAGATCGGTCCTAGATCTTGAGCGCTTAACCATCCCCAAGCCCCAAGAGGATCGAGGATTGGATCCGAATGGGAGACCATGGTATAATCTGCGGAGTCCTTCGATCCGTTCATATTCGGACGCGTACGAGCAGGTGAAACTGGATATGGTAATTGAAGAAGAAAAAGCTGCCAAACTGAGGAATGAGCAGGGCAATGGAGCAAAGAGGAAGGAGAAAGGAGGTCCTGCCCGAGGAACACAAGCTTCAAAAGCAGCAAGGGACCGAGTTGCCCCGTATAACCCTTACCAAAGAGCCCCCACCGCGAATGGTTCCCCTGCCACCTCGCAGGTCACCGGGCTTGGATCGCAGAGAATACAGGCGTCATGACGACCACACATCCCGCAACCAGCCACCAAGCAGACCTGAGATGAACCACAATAGAGCCGATCGTCCATTGCCTCTTCCACCAAGAAGTTTCCCAAGGATCGAGCGATACGGTGGTAGAGCAAAGCCCCGCTACAAGCAAGATATCGAGGTCAAGGTATCTCTCAAGAGATACTTCAAGTGGTCGAGGAGCGAGGATCGCTGAGCCCTCCAACGCCGATGACCAAGTCACCGGCAAGAGGAACAAGGGAGGTTCTCGCTGCTTCCATGGTGACCACGGCCACTCCACATCACAGCGGCTGTGATTTGAAAAACCAGTGGAGGATCCGGTTAGGAATCCAGATTCGGATGACTTTGTCAAGCGAGGGCATCCAAGTGGTCGAGCAAGCAGCCCGAGGAAGATGATCGGGCTTACGAAATAGACATGGAGCCACCGTCCACGAGGGTAATCTCGTGAGGGCCCACGATGGCGGAAGTTCAGATAGGCTCGAAAAATTATCGCAGATATGCCGCTGCCGCCGAGAAGTCCTGCTCATCGCCTCGCTACCAAAAGGCCAAGGTTCTGCGAGTGCCAATTATGTGGACTGGATGAAGACGAGGAGGGGTGTTGTACCCTCACGAGGATGCCTCGATGGTAAAAGCCAACATAGCAAACAAGGAAGTTGACCGGATACTCGGTTGACTCGGAAGTTCGGTGGATATTCTCTTCAAATCCACACTCGAGGATTTGGGAATAACGAGCACGAGCCTCGAGCGCACAAGCACTTCCTTGAAAGGATTCGGGAGGAAAGCTAATACCCTGGGAATCATCATGTCGGCAAGAACTATGGGCTCGAGGCCTTTCGAGAAGAACATAATGCTCGGATTTCGTGGTGGTAGATGAAGCCACCCATACCGAGCAATTCTAGGGAGGCCGCTTATGAGGATCACCAAGACGTGCTATCCACCCATTACTTAGCCCTAAAGTATCGAGTAAACGGGGTCAGTAGGGTCGTGAAAGGCACCAGAGGGTGGCGAGGAGTTGCTACGTCAGTAGCGCCAAAGAAACCATGCGGATAACCTCGCTGGACTCGAGGGGGGAATCAAGGAATGGAAGGCAAGAGCCGGCTGAGAAGTTGGAGGAGGTCGAGGTGAGAGCAGACAACCCCGAGAAGAAAATTCGAATCGGCTCGGCCTTAGCGAGTCATTGAAGGAAAGGTCGGTGGAGTGTCTCGCGAGCACACGCAGATGTGTTCGCATGGACGCACGAGGATATGCCCGGATCGACCTGTAGTGGCGTGCCACAGTGCGGCAATACGGCGAGATGCTAAGCCAATGAGGCAAAAAGGAGATACGCCAACCGGAAAGATATGAAGCCATCAATCGCGAGGTGGAAAAGTCACTGAAAGTGGATTCATAAGGGAGGTCTCCTACCCCGAATGGATCTCGAATGTGGTGCTGGTGAAGAAGGCAAGTGGGAAATGGAGAATGTGTGTGGACTTCACAGATGTGAACAAGGCCTGCCCAAAAGATAGCTTTCCACTACCAAAGATAGACCAACTGGTGGATTCTACTACGGGCACTGGCCGCTTAGTTTTATGGATGCATTCTCGTGATATAACCAAATTCCCATGCACCGATCGGACGAGGAGTGCACAGCCTTCATCACTAATCGTGGTCAGATCGCTACAAGGTCATGCCTTTCGGTCTAAAGAATGCAGGGGCAACGTATCAGAGGCTAGTGAACAAGGTCTTCAAGCCATTGATCGGTCGGACGATGGAGGTATATGTGGATGACATGATCACCAAGTCTAAAGATGCGGAGGAGCATGTAAGGCATCTAGAGGAGACCTTGGCACTCTTAAGAAAGTACCGGATGAAGCTAAACCCGTAGAAATGTGCTTTGGAGTGGGTTCGGAAAATTCTTAGGCTTCATGGTGAGTCACAGGAGGATCGAGGCCAATCCAAGAAGATAAGAGCAGATGGTGGAAATGAGGTCCCTCAGTAGCCTCAAGGAGATACAAAGTCCGACCAGCAACCGGCATCCCTCACATGAGTTCGTATCTCGAGCCACTGAATAAATGCCGAGTCTTCTTCGTGAAATGAAGAAAGGAAGGAAGACAAAGTGGACGCTGGAATGCGAGGCTGCTCCAAAGAATCGAAAGACTATCTCGCTGAAAGCTCTGCTATCGCCGACACCTCGAGTAGGAGAGGTACTCGCTTCGATACTTAGCATGTGTCCCAATGGGCAACGAGCTCAGTTCTGGTAAGGGAGGAGTCAGGGATACAATACCCTGTTTATTACACGAGCAGAGCTTTGCTAGAGTCGAGACCCGAGATCCACTAATGGAGAAGTGGGCACTGGCCCTGGTCACAGCAGCTCGAAAGCTGAGGCCTTATTTTCAGGCACATTCGGTAGTGGTTCTAACAAACCAGCCCTCGAGCAAACTTTGTATAAGCCTCGAGACTTCGGAAGGTCGGTAAAATGGTCGATGGAGCTGAGCGAGTTCGACATTAATTACCAACTCGAACAACCATAAAAGCACGCCTTTAGCTGACTTCGTGGTCGAGTGCACGACAAGGGATGAGGAGACGGATAGCGAGCCCACACCAGGTTCCCAAGCCTCGACCAACACATGGATAGTCACAGTAGATGGATCTTGTGGAAGTCAGGGAGCGGGAGCAGGAGTTGTGCTCCTAAGTCCCGGCGGGCGTAGATGCAATACGCCGTGAAATTAGAGTTCGAGTTACCAACAATCGTGCCGAGTACGAGTCAGTAATAGCTGGATTAAAGCTCACCTCAGTAGTAAAAGCAGAGGAGGTAAAGCTCGAACGGACTCGCACTGGTAACGAATCACCTCGACGAGAGCTTTTAGCAAGGGGAGAAGATGGAGGCCTACCTTCGGAAGCGAAGCAACTAATCGGGAGTTTTCGAGTTATCGAGGTGGAACAAATCCCAAGGGGAAGAATTATCGAGCTGACATGATAGCTCACATGGCAGCCGCGATCGAACCCCAAGTTACCAAAGTCTATCCCTTTAGAATGAAGACCGCCGAGCATCGAGCGGGAGGACGAGGTGATGAGCTTATCGACGAGCAACACCGGATGGAGCCGATCGCTTCTTACCTCGAGCGAAGGGACAGCTTGCCGATAAGAAGCAGCAAGGAAGTCGAGGTGCAAAGCGCCGGTACACTCTCATCGACGGGGTCTTATATAGACGGGGATACACTCCCCTCGCTGCAGTACTTAGACCGAGAGGAGGCTGATTATGTCCTCCGAGAGATACACGAGGAATCTGTGGAAATCATTTTCGCGCGAGGTCCTTGAATTTTCAAGGCCTCGAGGCAAGGATACTTTGGCCTCGCATGCATCGAGATGCTCGAGAGAAGACAAGAAGTCGCAAAAGTTGCCGAGCTTTGCTAACTACCTAACTCGCCATGGCCGTTCAGCTCAATGAGCTCACCATAGTCGTAATCGATTATTTCACCAAATGGGTCGAGCTGGGAGCCTTGAAGCAAGATTACTGAAGGTAAAACCACCGACTTCATCCGGAAGAATGTGATTTGCGGTATGAGATTCTTCATGCGTTGGTCACGCACAACGGAGACAGTTTGACAACGAATTCGAGATTTGCCGAAATCTGGGATAGAGTTGAAGTTTTGCTCTCCTCACACCCACAGGCCAATGGGCAAGTAGAGGCCGCGAATAAAACCATAAAACGCCTCCCGAAGACAAGACTGGGCGAGCAAAAGGGAGCCTGGGTGGACGAGCTGCCTGGTGTCTTGAGGGCTTACAGGACCACACACAAAACGGCCACTGGAGAGACCCCGCTCTCCTTGGCGTTTGGGCACGAGCGATGGTTCCTGCTGAAATAAGAATGGAGACGCATCGGACGGAACACTTCAATGAGGAGCAAAACAGCGAGCAGATGTGCACAGGTTTGGACCTGCTGGAAGAGAAGAGAGAAAGGGTCGCTGCTAAGATCTCAGAATATCAACAGAGAGTGGCTCGTTATTACAACCGAAACGTGTACATTCACCGGTTCCAGGTGGGTGATTGGGTACTCAGAAGAGTCAACTAGAGCACGAAGGACCCGAGGCAAGGTGTACTAGGGCCAAACTGGGAAGGCCCTTATCGAGTCATTCAGTTAGCAGGACTATGAGCATACCGGCTAGCTCATCCAGACGGACGAGAGGTCAAGAGGCCGTGGAATGCACAACTCCTGATGAAATATTTCCAGTAAGTCTCCTTGTATAGTGAAGTGTTAATGTAAGATTCCTTCCCAAAATGGGATATGTAAAAGTATAAATGTATATAAGAATAAGAAAAGCATTCATAATGTAAGTTCAAGATGAAGACCAGAAGTACAAGAAGCCGCTTGGGTCAATTGCAGGCCCAAGCAGAAGTTCAAGAAGAACTCCATGGCCAGAAGTCCCAAAGCCTAAGTGTTAGAGCGAGACGGTGCTAAGCTTGGGTCAATTGCAGGCCGTGCGAGCGTACTCGTGAGGAATACTATGGTCAGTAAGTCCCAAAGCCTATGTATTAGGCGGGACTGTGCCAAGCTTAGGTTAATTACAGGCCCGAGCGTAAGAAACACAAGCAGCTTGGGTCAATTGCAGTCCGAGCGAGGTTAAAGAAGAACTCCGTGCCGAAGTCCCAAAGCCTAAGTATTAGGCGAGACAGTGCCAAGCTTGGGTCAATTGCAGGCCCGAGCAGAAGTTCAAGAAGAACTCCATGGCCAGAAGTCCCAAAGCCTAAGTGTTAGGCGGGACGGTGCCAAGCTTGGGTCAATTGCAGGCCCGAGCAGAAGACGCTTGGGTCAATTGCAGGCCCGAGCGAAGTTCAAGAAGAACTCAATGGCCAAAAGTCCCAAAGCCTAAGTGTTAGGCGGACGGTGCCAAGCTTGGGTCAATTGCAGGCCCGAGCGTAAGAAACAAAAGAAGCCGCTGGGTCAATTGCGAGCCCGAGCGAAGTTCAAAAGAACTCCATGGCCAGAAGTCTCAAAGCCTAAGTGTTAGGCGGGACGGTGCCAAGCTTGGGTCAATTGCAGGCCCGAGCAGAAGCAGCTCGTGAGGAATGCTATGGCCATAAGTCCCAAAGCCTAAGTCTTAGGCGGGACGAGTGCCTAGCGAGGTCAATTGCAGCCCGAGCGTAAGAGCTCAAGAAGCTTGGGTCAATTGTAGGCCCGAGCAGAAAAAATTCGAGAAGAACGTAAAGGCCAGAAGTCCCACAGCCTTAGATCTAGGCAGGACGGTGCTGAGCAAGAGCCAATTGTTGGCTCAAGTAAGAAAAGCATGAAGAGATTACACATAATTTAAACTCGAGCCATAATCGAACTCGAGGAAAATAAGCTCAGAAAATAAAGGTCATGCACCATGAGAAAATGTTGAACCAAGTAAACCGAGCTCACAAGACAAACGCAAGGCTTTCAACTCAAATCAAGTAAAGCTTTACTACGCATGAGTTAAAATGATGATACAAACAGTATTACACTTGGGCAGAAAACAAGAGAAAAGTCCAACACTTATAAAATTTCCACTTAACAAGTGCACGAAGATAATCTCATAAATGTAAAGCATAAGCTCGCACATACAATAGTTGCTCGAATGCATGTTCTTTATTTATTGATTAGAATAATTACATGTACTAAAAAAAAAAAAAAAAGAGCCTAAGTTTAGACAGCAGGAGAGACATTGTCAGATGGCAGAGCAGGGCATCAGGAGCAGCAGCAGCAGTAGTAGAAACAGCAGAAGGAGCATTGGCAGGAGGAGAAGGAGAATCAGCAGGAGAAGCGTCGGCTGGAGGAGGAGGAACATCTCCAGCAGCAGCAGCAGGAGCATCAGCAAGAGGAAGAGGAACATCTCCAGCAGCAGCAGAGGAAGTTCCAGACTCTTGGGTGGGGCCGTCGTGTATGTGTATGTACTCGGTAACACCCTCCTCGTATTTCGGATATGTCGAACTCGGGATGTGCCTTGCCCAAAATACACGAGGCGATCATAGTCAAGTCCGCCTCGTTGTTATACTCGATCGCGAACTGGACCTTCAAGCGCCTATTTGCCTTGGAGACGGGAAGTTTCCTCCGTAGTCTTCTCATAGGAGGTTCTCCGGGTTCCTAAGTCCCTCCGAGCCTCGACCGGTTCCTTGCGAATGTCGAACGCCTCCTCTCAAATTGAGAAACCTTGAGTCGCCACCACCGTCCTCTCGCAAAGGTGGCATTCTCCTCTTGAGCTTCGTGTTGTCCTTTTTAGCTCCTCGACGGTCCGCTCTAAGCTCCGAATCTTCGCTTGAGTTCCTCCCGAGATTCTTGAGCTTTGCCTCGATCCCGGCCACACTGCCGAGGCACGAAAAGAGAGGCGCTGGCAAGACCGAACAACTCGTCAACGATCAAAGACATCCAGCCCATCAAGGAACCTATCATCCAGCCTCCTCATTGAAAATCCTCGGAGAGGCTCACGCGACCAGCTTGCTCTCGCTCTTGTACATCACCGGCTCGAGGGCGAGCTGAGCCGTGGTCCTCTCCGCCTGCGTGGAGGACCTACTTCGCTCGTCCCGCCTGCCGAGCGGATGGGGCGCCTGAGCAGGAGGAGGAGGTGCATCCCTTTACTCGAGTTCTTTTGAGGTCCCTGCAACTTCGGCTATCCCCACACGCTCGTGCAAGCATCTCGCGAACCCCGGACATGTCTTCACTTGGAATTAAGTTGGATTCCAAAAAATTTTGGGGCGTGAGCAGCTCCCTGTACGAGATCGCGTTTGTAAGTGCGGTCTGCACGTTTGCCCGAAGCTGCTCCCCAATTAAATAAGAGGCACCCCAGGAGACTGCAGAAACAACCAAGGCAAAATAATGAGAATAGGTGCAAGCAGAAAAATTAAAAGTAAAAAATTCATGGGGCAGAATAAACGACCTGGAGTGCAAAAATGCCGAGGAACTGGAGGGACCCCCTCGCCGAGAGGTGCAGCTTGCCCCCATTCTCCCCCAACGAAGAAGAATTTGCTCTTTCAATTGCCACCAGAGGTTGGGAGATCGATGATGAGCTTTTTACCCTTCTGGCTGGAGGTAAGATAATACTAACCAGCGTCCTTCGGGCTGCACTTCAACTGGTAAAGGTGCCTGATTTCCCCTACCGAGGGTTCACCCAGGTCGCAACATTTCCACAAAACGAAGAGTCCGGAAAGGACCCTCCACCCATTCGGGTTCAATTGCCCGGGCCGACGTAACTCGGACAAAACTCGAGCAAAGTAAGGTCGAGAGGCAACTGACCTCCATTTGAAACACTCCAAGTGGAAGGTCGTGTAGCCTTGGGAGGACGACTGGGATCTCGCCTCACCCGACAACCTTAAATCTACATTATTGGGTATATTGTAAGTATCCCTGAGTCTATTCAAATCCAATTGGGTGGTTTCACATCTCATTTGGTCAATGGGTATCCCCACCTCGGACCTTTGATCGGCCCTTTCCCTCGACGCTGCGGGCCTCTACCGGGTAACTCCCTCTCGAACTAGAATCCCTCATGGAATTATACTAAGGGTTAGTGCTTCACTAGAGGAGGACGAATCCTCCAAGCAACATCCTACGGGCTCTACCGGACATTTTCCTAAAATTCAATCTACCCGGATGAAATTGGAGACCGGGAAGGAGGAGGAACGGAACCGGTGATTAAAGAAGAAAAAGGTGTGTGCATGAATACAGAAAGAGGTCTATACCGCAGGAAATCACCTTAACTCGGAAGAGGAAGATGAACAAATGCTTGCAGAAAAATTTAGGTTTGAACGAAGATGAGCAAATAGAGGAAACAGTGAAGAAGTTGGAGGTTTTTAAAGAGGAGGACGCGTCTCTTCGACTGGCGGCGTGCGTTTCGAGGGACACGACCTTTCGAGTAACGTCCCTTCGAATTTTAAACGCACGGCTGGGATCAACCCACGTGTCTCGTATTAAATGCGAAATGATGGAAGTAGGAGACAACTAGGGAACGTGGGAAGCGTAAAAGGCCGTAAATTCGCCCATCATTAATGAGTTTCAGCCTTATCTCGCTTCACTCAAAAGACTAGAAACCGGGGATCGGTGTTTGGGTAATATCGACGTGTCTCCTCGAGGCCCTTTTAGCTCGAATAAAATACCCCGAGGACAGTCTAGCTCGAGCGAAGTCCCGATCATCGGCGCGATGACGACCTCACTAGACGCCAAAGCCGGTCAAGGTCGATGAATCGTGGCCGCCTGAGCTCGAGATCTTTTGCTCGCCGAGGTCGTCTGTCCCAGTCAAACTGGTCAAGGTCGAGAACCGACCACTCCTTTCCTACTCGCAGAGGTTAAGTCCCCGAGCACAATTGGGCAAGACCGGCCCGGGCAGCCCGACCCTCTTTCTCGAGCCCTGCACGCCTTAGATGTCCGATCGGGCCCCACATGGCATGGTGGTAGTACTATTGCCGATGGCTCGCACATGCCCCCACGGTGTCATCATTCCTAGCGCACATGTCCGACATGGTGATCCGCCACGTGAACCGGGTTAAGGAGACCGTCGCGCATCCCCAGGGAATATTACTCCAATCCCACCGTCGGAGGGACCCATATGCCACTGATGCAGGAATGGATGCTCTGGGAGAGAAAGAACGGGAAAAATGGAGTATAGAAGAAAAGGAACGGGTACGTTACAAGGGTTGAAAAAAAATTCATTTACAAGGGTTCCGAAAGTTTATACAGTGTTCTTCTTATTCCGACTTCCTTACATTGATCCTCTAAAAACTCCATATTCATTCAAAAGGGAGGCTGAAAATATCCCTTTTATCTTTTCTGGTCTCTCCGACTAGTGGAGATACCAAAAGAATAACCCGACTACTAACTTGAGCGTCGGAGGGTTTTCACCGAACACGTCCGGCTACCCCCGACCCTATTTTCACGTGAGTACAGGTCCGGAGATCTCCGCTTCGGAAAAGACAAGTGGAATAGGACGAAGGAGACAATCCCGCTCATGAGCAAAAGGTTCGAGGCACTGCTTGAAGGCACGCGAAACCGCATCAACACAAGATATTTTATCATTTCAATTAGATGGCATCTACAATTTTTTTAAGCTTAATTAGATATTATATTGGTAAAATCTCTTGTATGGAAAATAAGAAGTCGTTTAAGGTTTGAACCTGCTCGCTGATAGGGAGGAGATCAGGTTGTTGTTAGACTAAATAATAATTATTAAATATTATATCATTTAGACCTTTAAATTCAAATTTAAAATTTTGGATCAAGCTACATGCGGATACTCTTATCTTCTTCAATTTTAAGCTTGGATAACTGAAGCCATGATATCAAAGTAGGTTTAGCCTTTAAATACATTTAATTATCTGTCTTAATATGTACTTATGTTAGGCCCTTGTCTAACAACGTCAAATTTGGAACTAGTGATTCAACTGATAAGATCCCGTGTCCAAACTCCCACTGTTCGTCTTAATTAGTATCACAAATTTTGTCTCAAGAAAACTTGGACTCAATCTCTCGAATTAGTGCATATTTCGATCACATCCAATCTAATAGTTTAAGTTTTTTGTTCTTCTTATGTTTTGTTATATAAACGCACAGATGGATAGAAAATAATATTATGAGTCTTGTGGTCCCCTGTTTTCCATTAACCATTTAATTAAGCTTTGGTTAAGATGGTAATGGGAGTAATTATTATTATTGTCGAATAAACAAATCACACCCTTGAGACCAAAAGAATTATATTAATTAGGCACATAATAATTTATCAATAAGTTAATAAAATTATTAATTATGAATATAATCCTTATTTCGGATAATATCACGCGTTCACAACAACTCAACAAATCAACGTTGAGCATTTTAGGTGATCTTAGGCTTTGCTCAATCTAAAAAACTACTTCAAAGAGTGACACTTCCCTTGATACATACTTATAAATTGATTATAAAAGCCTATGTATCTAACTCATATTCAAAAGTTAGTTTGAATGTTATATAAGAGTTTGAGATTTCCTCATGGCTCGTGTCCAGTATATTTAATCCAAGATCAGATCAATTCTCAGTCAATGTGAGATTATTCCCTTTAACGTTAGGATATTAGCTGGTTAAGAATTTTAATAAATATTCGAAGAGAATGAGTTAGGGGTGGATAAATCTGACCCAACCCAATTAATAAATCTAACCTAATTCAATTCAATTTAATTTTAACTGGTTGAATGGGTTATTGTGGATTAATTGAGTCAATTTTTAAATTTAATTAATAATCGGATTGGGTTAGGCTTAATTACGATAAATCCATATAACACAACCCAACCCACGTAAATAATAATATTTAATTATTTTAAGTTAGTAAACATTCCAGCTGAGTTTATGACTATTAATTGACATGGTATGATATAATTATTTGGTAAATTTATTATCTTATAAATTTAATTTTGAAATTAAATTGATTTCAATTTCTCTTTATTTTTAATAAACTCTTAACAATACATAATTATAAAACCCTTTGGTTTTATTATAGTACATGATGTAAATTAATTGTTTAAAAGGTCTTAATTTAGAATTCAAAAAGAGATATGGGAAACTAGAAATAAAATCTAGAAGCTCATTGTTAAAATTTTCTTAATTTTAAGATAGTTTATTTTTTTTAAATTTTTTATCGAATACTAGATCGTGAATAGAATTTTTATTTTATAATATATTTATATTTAATTTTAATAAGTTTTATTTCAAATTCATATGTTTTTATTATTTAATTTTTAATTTTTATTTGATCTTCAAATATTTAACTCAATCAACCTAACCCAACCCAATGATTTGGGTTGGGTTAGGTTGAATATTTATTTGATTGAGTTAGATTAATTTTATCTCAACTCATTTAATAATAGATTAAATTATGTTTTCACAAATTCTACCCAACTCAATCTATGCTGCTCCTAGAATAAGTTGGCTGCATGCCCTTTAATTTCCTCATTGGAAAGATTCCGAAACGGCTAATTTTGAACAAAATATTTTAAAGTAAAAATTGAACAGATATGGTAGTGTGCTTTTGTGATGAGTTGGCTATGTTGAGTCCTGAGCCTCGAATAATTACGTAATATAAATCCTTTAAGGACGTATTAATGAAAGAATCTTATCAATAAAGGAATTTAGATTTTTATGTACCGATAAAATGTTCAAAAATGGATAATGATTTATGATTTATGATTAGTTGATAGCTCGTGACACCTAGAGAATAATTATGTTTTGAAAAACTCTTTCCAGACCATATTTATTTGAATATATACTTCAAAATAAAATGAAAAATAGAAAAAAGAAAGAAAAAAAAAAGCAAACGTAGGAACATAGGATGCAATTTTTGTGCAAGAAATTTTATTTAATTAATTATCATTAAACTGTCTCAAATAATTAATTATCTTTGGCTTTTACATATGTTAATTAAGATGGTCTTCTATAAAATTAAAATGGGAAAATGAGAACTACTCCCGTTATTTGGAGAAACCAAGTGAAACCATTCTTATATTTTAAATAGGTTAATACTCTTAGAAATTATAACGGTGTTAAATTTATATATCATTTTATAATTCCAATCATAGTCTTGATGTTAGTCATAAAATTTAAATATTTTGAGAATATAAATCAAGCAAAATAACTTTTATACCCTTGATGATTAAACTAATTTAATAACAAACTATAACTTATGGCAAAATATTAATTGATTTGTAAATATAAATTCTTTTATTTTTATTTTTATAATCATTTATAGTATTAAAATATAAGCTCTTTTATTAAAAAAATTATTGGAGCCTATTATATTTTTGACACATAAGTTTATGGGTTCAATAAATATTTTGCCATAAGTTACAATTTGTTATAAAAAATTATTTGAGTCTGCTATGTTTGAACCTTTTGTTCATTCTTTTTTATTTATTTGTTATAATGTATGTGAAAGGTTGCTAAATGGGGTCTGATTTTGTTGGTATAGTGATTTTGTACAAAAGAAAATTTTAAAACTTTTATTCAAGTTTATTTTAGGGAAAATGCCCATTTCAATAGTTCATTTTATTCTTATTATTTAAATAATAGCTCATTTAATTCTCATTTTTTAAACAATAGCTTAAATACTCATTCGTTAATTTACCGTTGTATTATGCATAATTAATTGAGGGCAAAATATGGTTTTTAAATAAGGATATAGTATTATTTTAAAATAAAAATCTCAAACACAATTAAAAAATATTTTTCTTTCTGTATAAATTTAAAATTAACAATAACTTAATGACTTAACAATAATAACACTAAATAATATATAAAATATATATTTAAGACAAAATAAAAAAAAAAACATAGATTTCACATGCACTAAAGTGATTTTGTTTTATCCTTTAGCTTGTCCTTAACTTAATATGATCAATATAAATAATAAATAATCAATCAGTTATATTATTTTACCAATAATAAACGCATACTCCTTCATTTACTTAAAAAAATACACAATAAATCATATAAAAACGCATATTTAAAAATATTATAAAATAAAATATACTACATTAAATTGTACGTGTTTTTTACTTTTTTAGTTTATCATTGACTTTAATGTGGACAGTAATTCCTAATTGGCCAATTATTATTATTATTATTTAAAAATTTAGTTGACTTCATTAAAACAAATTTAATGAATGCATGTATGCGTATATACATGTTGCATATTCTTTATTGTTATTTTTATTTTATTAAGTTATCTTTAAATTTTAAATTTTTACAAAAAATGAGACATTATTTAATTGTTCTTTAGGTTTTTATTTTAAAATTCTTTGTATTTATTTAACTAAAATCATATTTTTCCTTTAATGAATTATAGTGTGAACTAACAGTAAATTCATGAAAAGGTATTTTGAGCTATTGTTTAAAAAATAAAGATGAAATGAGTTATTGTTTAAAAGATAATAATGAAATGGGCTGTTGTATTAAGCATTAGGGATGAAAAGGCTTTTCCCTTTTATTTTATTTAAGTTATTCTTAAAATAATAATGCTAATTTCCATTGTTATTTTGCTTAGATGCCTAACGCATATGTTTTTGTTAATTTTGGTGGGAAGAAAGTTGATTTAGGGGTATTTATAATTCATTATTAGATTAATTTAATCGTTAAGAGTATATAATTTATTATACTTTATTTATATTCTCAAAATATTTAAATTTTGTGGCTAACATCAAGATTAGGAATAGATTATTAAAATGATATATAAAGTTAGTATTATTATAATTGGCAAGGATGTTTAGATCTATTTTAAAACATAAGAGGAGTTTCAAGTAATTTCTCCAAACAATAGGGGTAGTACTCATTTTCCCAAATTAAAATTTCAGTGCCACAGATTCATTTACTTCAAAGACATTTGGGCCAATGTTATAAATTATAATAAATCTATAGGCAATAATTTGTATTATTTATGCTTTCATAAAATTAAGTTGTGTGTTTGATTATATATGTAAATTAATTAGTCTCTCATTTTCTGGCGCTGGCAGAATGCTGGATTTACCTTTTCTAAGGCAATGTGGCTGTGAATGCAATAACCTTTGACCACGCAATGCTCAGTACTCAACCATTCAAGTCTCTCTCTTCAATTTATTAAGATAATAATTTCTTAGTTCCTTTCTTCTCAATTCTGATTCTTATCAAAATCAGAGCCTGTCAATTTCTTCTTTGATTTCAATTTTCCATCAGGTATTGCCTTCTTCTCTCCTCTCTCTATCTCTCAATACATCAAATAACCTAAAAGGAAAATTAAATTTCCCAGCAATTTCGTTTTGATTTATGATTAATTGTCATACTTTTTCTAATTCAATTATTTTGCATTATTATATTGTTGTTAGTTAGTGTCCATTTATTTGTTTTAATTATCATTATCTAATTACACTCAAAAGCTGGTATTAACGATTTCTTTTTTTTTTTTTTTTTGTAAAATTGGATTTTCTTGACGTGAGCCCGGCCCTAACAAACGTGTAAAAAGAGGACTTTTTATTTTTGATAAACTCGTACTTATATACCCAGCCATTAAATTTAAGACATAAGCTCTTTATTTCCTCTTTTGTTATCATAATTTTTTCAATATTTATGCATGGGAGTATCACATTTTTATTGAATAAATGTACCCATGGTGATGTATCTTTGTCAACTGTTCTAGTTTGCCAGGAGGATGATTACGCGGTTTATGAAATTATAGGATCGAAAGGGAAGGTGTAAAAGGTATAAATATTTATTTTATTCTTGGTCTGTTAGAAAATATAAAATTTAGTATTTTTACCCTGCTTGTATGCATTTATTTTGAAATAAGCAACTCAATTCAATATAATTTAATTAAACCTTCTCTCTCTCTCTCTTTTTTTATACGGTGGAGAATTGAGGTAAGAATTCTCTTTCTTTATTATTTTTAATCGAATTACTGTTTGTATTGAGCGTTGAACCTTTTATAAGATTCAACCAGCTCCAGGACACAAGAACTAATTCCAACAATACTGATCAAGAACAATGCAGAAACAGAGACAAACATAGAAGAATGCATCCACTGAGTAAACATGCCTTAAGCTTTCACTATATCAAATTCAAGAGTTATAGAGAACTTAAAATGTACACAGAGAATTCAAACAATAAACATTCTCTCTCTTTAGCTCTCTCTTTGCATGATAAGATGCTT
>CM046813.1:2338445-2349287 GCA_025617385.1 Murraya koenigii | reverse complement strand
GCATTGAAAATAAGAGGTATGGGGTTTAAATCCTTCACATGGATGAGAAAGAGATTAGGTTGCTAATAAGGTAACTAATCCAAAGAAAGATTAATATTAAATTCGTGCGTGCTACGTACAAAGGTGAAAACAAGTACACATCTCATTACTGTCTAAATAATAGTAAGTTTATGCATACAAAGTGATGAATATGTGCAACTCATTCTTTGAAAATTTGTACACGGAATCGTTTTTGTCTAATTCATGAAGAAAATTATTACAGATCAAATAAAGTTGAGTTAAATATAATTCCCTTGTTAAGACTCGTTATTATTTCAAGAAGAGTACAGATTACAAACTGAAGAATCGAAACAAGTGACTCCACTTTGAAGTAAACCGAGCAATAAACTCAGAAGCTAAAACATTAAAACATGAGATTTAAGAATATGATGAAAAACGACACTCGAATCAAAATGTACATAATTAAGCTTCACACAAACAAGACAAATCAAAAGCATGAAATATCTCACAAGAAACATACACAAACTTTGTCATCACCAACATTAAGTTCCTTCTGCCATGCATGCACATGCATTAATTAAGCAGCTAGATTACCGTATTCATAGCCTGGAATATTCCCAGGATGAACTTTAATGCTTCTCCTTCCAAACGCAGCTTTGTCATTGTTATTGTTATTATTATTATTAGTACTATTGTTATTTCTCTCTTCATTGTTAATAGCTTCACCTCTCCTCACTCTTTGTTCTTCTATTCTCTTCAGCTTCTCCTTTTGTTGCTTTCCTCTCACATAAACTTCAGCATAACTGGCTCCAATGGAAGACATCTTTCTGTTCTTTCGGAAACCATAAAAATAGAAAAACCACTGTTGAAAGAAAAGCAATGTTTGTTAAAATGCTTCTGGTGCAAGCTTGGAGGGGCTTTAGGAGGAGGGAAATTTATAGGAATTGAGAGATGAGAAAATTATCAAAATCCCCCTATTTTTTCACAAATATTGTTTTAATCCCTCATGTTTCAAATCCACTAGAACTCCCATACTGTTATAAAAGTGATTAGCTTTTTTTTTTTTTTTAATTTTACCCTTAAAATAGTTAAAGACACAAACAAGAAGTTGGGAGTTAGCCATTTTTTAAGGGTAAGGGGTTTTTGATGAATTTTTAAACATGAGGGAGGCACTGATATATTCATTGCAACAACATGGGAATATTGTTTTGTTTCGATCATTTTCGTTTGAAAGCTTTGGTGATGTAGCTAGGGAGTGACCAGTATTTTGATCGAGGAGTGTATTTAAAATTAAACATGATTTGGGTGTACAATTACATGTGTGATAAAGCTCTTATTTGAGCTATATTTTGGGCTCCACAAACTCTAAGTGGAAGCTTGCTACGTGCACAATCGTGCTTTTTATGGAGTGTATTTACGTGCATCTAATTGAAATATTATTTAAAATATAATACATTTTAGAAAATTTAGATAGCAATATATAACATCATGGCTATAATATTCATTGATAATAAATTCATTAATTACAATTATTCTTGTCAAAATCTCCTCAACGGGATTTTATGTGTTGAAAATAATGCATGATAATTTTATTATCATATAAGCAAAAACATCTTTTCTAATATACAAAACTAAGTTATCACATAATTTATTCTTAAAATCTTTTAATAATAACATAAATATTCATATAGTGCAACACATAAAGCAAATACGAATACATGATAAAATTAGGGATTTTAAAACTAGATAAAAGATTAATTAAAAAATTAAAAATTAGAATTAGCTAAACTTACTGCTTACCACTTATGGATTAATGTTGAAAGGCCAAATAATTGATTTTACTTTAATAGAAAACAAAAAGAGTAAAGGCTGGTTCATTAACCATTATAATAACGTTTTGTTATGATTTTTTTATTTTAATATTTGTTATTTTGTGTCTTTATTTAAGTTTCATAAAATGTTAATAACTATTTAAATTATTTAGAATTAGCCATTTAAACTAGGAGCAACATGAAATATTATAAAATTAATGAGGTAATTTCATAATTTTAAAATTTAATTGGGGTATTTTTCATAAATAACAAATAAAATAATTTTTTTAAAAGATAATCATAAAAAAAAAATTAAAGTCAGGCCCCAGTTGGTTCCATACTGGCTCCGTGTAGCCATCACTAATTGTCGTGTCTAACTGCTGAGTAACTTTAGTATTATCTTAATCATCCACAGTTTAAGAATAAGATTGACTAATTAAACTAGTGGCGGGGCTCGCATATCATATTCTATTTGTGGCAACAACGAAAGCATATAAGTGGATGTATCACATTACATATTATTTCATCACATAGTTGCAAATAGTGGTTTTGCTTTTAGACTGGTGTGGATGCGTTCTCGTGGCATGGCCATTAGTATCAAAAAGACCACGTCAGTTCTGGTTATGAAGATGAGTGGTGGGTTTACAGTTGGACATTAATGGGATTGAGTTTACTTGTCAACCCTAGATCAAAGAATTAAGTGTCGGATTAAATGGAAAATTATTGTAGGTTTTAACACGGCTTGATTGCTCTATTTTTAGATGAAACGACAAACCTATAACAGATATATACTCTAATGTTAGACGCCTGAATCCCAAAACATCGAGCCGGACGGGAAAATACGTGAGAATTCAATGAGATCTAATGAAGTTGAAACTATTCCGATGTATATATATATATTTCTTCTCTAGAGAGGTTGAAATATAAAAAACATAAATTTTAGTTTTTAGTTTGTTAGTGTATTAAATCGGTAATTTTTATATTTTACTGACATCTTCACTTTAACCAAGTGACTAAGTGATGATACTTTTATTATAAAATAATACACACACACATTTTCAGGTGCGGGCGTCCTCATTTTCTTCATGCGGACATACTATTAAACCGTATTACTTAATGGAGTTAATTTTTAATATATTATAAAACTATATAATTTAATAACATTAAATTTAACTTCATTAAGTCGCACGATTTAACAATGTTTCCACACACACACACACACACATATATATATATATATATATTTATTTATTTATATCCGCTGCCCTCATTTTTTTTTTACGTGGACATGTTATTAAATAGTAGAGTTTAATATAGTTATTTTTTAATGCGCTTAAAAACAGCATGGTTTAATAGCATTAAAAACCGGCTCTATTAAACCTCACGGCTTAAATGTGTGTCAACTTAAATAAAAAAAATAAAGGCATCCCCACTAGAGAAGAAAGGGGAATTTTTAGGGACCTCCCCTGAGGTTTAGATATTTGACACTTAGAGAGAATGTATTAATGTAATTACAAGAACCTCCTCTATTGTTAGTATAAGAATACGTATGACGTTAGTAGATAAGGTAAATTTGTAAAACCAAATTTAAAATAAAAAAAATAAAAATTGGAGCTGAAATTTTATTGAAATATGAGAAACAATGACTAAGCACAATCTTTTAACTAGTGTTTTGAAATAACCAGCGGAAAAAAGAAAGAAAAAATCTTCACAAAATCAATTCACACGAAATGAATCTATCACTTAGCTTTCTCTTCCACATAAACAAGACTCAGCACAAATTTCATATTTCTCAACACAAATTTCATCTTTTGCCCAGACCTTTATCAAGATTGAAGAAGAGTTTAGCTTCGAGATGAGCTCTAGTGGTGGCCCAAGTGTTCCACGAAACGAGTACCGATGGCGAATGGCTTTAACTGCAACTGGGATTGGAGCAAGAAAGAGGTTAGTCCTCATTTATTTCTTCATTTATTTTAATAGCTGTGATATGTGATTTTATTTCTTCATACCATCCTCAATATCAATAACAAAAATTGACAAATGTAAAAGCAAAACCCATAAATTACCTGCATCACGGTGATGCCATATTTGTGGAAATATGTAAAAGCAAAACTCATAAACCCATAAACCCATCACGGTGATGCCATATTTGTAAAAGCAAAACCCATGTTTATGCATGTTGATTCCAGTAGCTATGATCTCTAATTTTTATTTTCTGTTAGTTAACAATTGTAATACGTTGTTCTGACTGTTGTTGCAAAGCTAGGTTCATTTTTCTTTTATTTTCAAAATCTTATCACTCTGTTTTTTGTTTTTAGAATTGAAGAAATGTAATTATATGTTTATATATGTTTGTGTTTTTGTGGCATAAATCCGTTCTAAATTAAAATGGTAAAATTTGGGTTGATTTTACAAAATTTTTATATAGAATATTATGTATGATTAGCTTTTTCCTAATATATGCAAGTTATTTTGGGGGTTTGGTAACCAATTGCTATGATACTTGATAATATTCTACTAATGAAATAAAAGAAAGCATATATAATTTATAATACAATATAACATGCATAAAAAAATTAATAAGCTCATAACATGCAATTGAGCTTTCAACTGACAAAATGCACATATTCATTTGAATTTCCTTTTTTTTTTATTGGTAGTATATGTCTTTTCTCTTCTTAGTTCCAAATATACATAATCATATATATATATGAAAGTTTTGTTCATAATATATATATATATTATGAACAAAACTTTCATATATAGATTTCAATTTATTAATAGTTTTTTGTTACTTACAATATGTTATTGTTTATAAATTACAGCCATGTTTACATGGAGATAGGGGCTGTGGTAGCTGGTGACAAGATTGATATAGCAACTATAATTCCAGAGCAATATACCTTAAAGAAGTTGTGGCAGGATGTCAAAGATATTTGCTTTGACAAGCCTATAAGACATGCTAAAGAAGTGAGAGTTTATGTCATGTTGCCATGGGAGACATCTAATATGCTACTGAAAACTGACTCTGATCTACAAGATGCATTTAAAAAGCTGAAGCAGAAGAGTTATTCTTGGGCTATTTTCATTATCAGAACAGAGTTAGATGCACCATCTGTTTGTCTGAATAAGAATGTGAATGAAGAGACTGCACCTGACCAGTTTTTTTATTCCACAAGATGCTGAGCTAGATTGGTTTGATTTTGTAGAGGTAAATGAGTTTGATTTGTCTGACTTAAATGCTGAAATCACTGGAGCAGTTGGATGTTCCACTGCTGTTGTTGAAGTTGAAGATTTTGCTGAAGAGATACAAGGTATTGAAAATAATGATAATAATACAAGTGGTTCATTTGTTTATATTGATGATAATGTGAATATTCCTGAATATGAGAATACTGTAGAAGAATTGGAATCTAATGTGAATGATGATGAATTTAATTTTAACAACGAAGATGAGTGGGATCCGGGATTAGATGACTATAGGTCTGGTGATGATAGTGGGGCAGACACCGACGGTGAAGATGAATATGTTCAGGCTGCTGCTTGCAGATATGAGGCAAATTTTGGTGGTTTTGAGTTCACTCTTGATGGAGATAATATTATGCTCAGGGTTGGACAATTATTCAAGATAATTGATGAATTTAGAAAAGTTGTTAAAGTCTTTTCAATAAAAAATGGTTTCAGACTTAAAAGGGTGGAAAATGAGAAGACTAGAGTGACACTAAAGTGTTCGGCTCCAGGCTGCACATGAAGAATACATGCCAGTTCAAATTGGAATAGAAAACATTTTCAAATTAAGACTCACATGCCAGAACATACTTGTGAAAGAAACAATGAAAATTATGAAGCAAATTCAACATGGATTGCAGCCACATTCCTTCATTTGTTCAGAGCGAACACACAACTCCCTATTGATGTGCTCGGGTAAGAGTTGTTCAGAAATTATAGGATAAAATGCTGCAATCAGAGGTTGTACAGAGCTAAGAACAAAGCCTTGGAGCTGCTTGGTCAAGACCACAAGGCCAGCTTTACAAAGCTCTTCAGGTACATGCATGCAATATTAACCTCAAATCCTGGTTCAACAGTATCATTAAAAAAGATTAGCTAGGTGGTGGGGTAAATCCTCACTTTAAAAATTTTTTTGTATTTTTTGATGCATGTAGGAGGGGTTTTTTTTAAGGTTGTAGGCAGTTCATAAGTGTAGATGGTTGTCACTTAAAAGGTTTGTATAAAGGGTTTTACTTTCTGCTGTTAGTGTAGATGCCAATTATGACATATATCCATTGGCCGTGTGTGTGGTAGAAACTGAAAACACTGAGTCTTGGGTTTATTTTATGGAGAAATTATATGATCAAATAGGTTGTAATGATGGTGAGGGTTTATACTTCATGAGTGATAGACAAAAAGACATATTGAATGCACTTGATAGGGTTTTTCCTCAAACTATGAGAATGTACTGTTGTAGGCATATATATGCAAACTTTAAGCAAAAGTTTCCAGGAATCTTGCTTAAAAATGAATTTTGGGCAGCATGTAGAAGTGGAAACCAAGTGGAATTCAACAACCACATGGCTGAAATTAGTAACATCAGTTCTGCTGCTCATAGGTGGTTGTTACAAATTCTTGTGTCATGTTGGGCCAAACATTGCTTCTCTACACAAACCAAGTGCTCACATGTCACAAATAATATGACCAAGTCCTTCAATAATTGGATAAGCAACTTTAGAGGTATGCCAATAGTAAGAATGCTTGGGGAGATTAGAAGGAAAATTATAATTCTTATACACAAAAGACATGAGCTGGTTAACATTTGGCAGGATGAGTTGCCTCCATTTGTTAGGAAGATAATAATGGCAACAAGGGTTGAATCTATATCATTGTCTGTAATATTTGGACACAACAAATCATTTGAAGTCATGGAAGATGTCTCGAAGAGGTGTATTGTAGATTTAAGCAGCAAGCACTGTGATTGCGGTGAATGAGATGTTTCAGGCTTGCCTTGCAAGCATGCTATGTGTTGTATTGATGCAATGAGGTATAATGACAATGAATATGTCCATCCTTTATTGAAAAAAACTGCATTCATGAAGACCTATCAGCACCAGTTATATCCAGTACCAGATGAAAGCAGATGGTCATTACTCTTGCATGATAACCTGCTGCCCCCATCTGTCACTAGAGCTGCTGGCAGGCCTCAAACTAAAAGGAAAAGAGAGGATGGTGAAAGACAGCCATTTAAGTGGAGCACAAGTGTAAAATGCTCTAAATGTGATGAATGGGGTCATAATGTGAGGAGTTGCAAATCTATTATCAGAAGTGGAAAAAGTAAAACATTTGTCAAGAAGAACTTCAGAAAGGTCTTAGTTACTTGTTTCTAAATCAGTTTTAATATTTCTTTCCTTAATCTTTGGGTGTTTTGATGATAAACTAATATACAATCAATTATCTACATGTAGGATCGAGAAGAGACATCTAGCTCTAAAATTAAAGAAGCTGTCACAAATGGTCCTCGTCATGAACACTCAGATCAGTATCCATTCAAATGGTAAGAATTTTATGTCTAGTTTATTTTTTAAATTAATGCACAAGTTTAATTACACAATCTAGTTGTTTTACTCATGTTATAATTTCAAATAATATATTATATTTTTTCTTTTTCTTTTTATAATCATGAAGGACAACTTATTCAAGAATGACTACTGCCAAGTTATGCATCCAACAACATTTCAAACTTTTGTAATTATGGAAGTAACATGATCCAAGCTAATCCCTTCTAACAAATTCTTTTGAGGGATCAGATGATGCATCAACTTTAACTGTAAGCACTGCAATGAAGATGTCGTATCATCTTTTTATCACTCGGCCATATATATAGGTTTGAGTTTTTGTACATTTTGTAGTTGTTTGGTACATACAAACACAACTATTGATGAGACAAGATGATATTATAAGCTCTGACTTCCTGCCACTCTAAATAGTGGGTACTGTTTTTTTGTATTGGCTGATAGCAATTCAGCTATTGATGACATGTGATACTCTTATTGTTGTTGGAATGCATATTTAATTATAATATAAATAGCTGCTGCTATGTGTATTTTGTTGTGTATGTTGGATTTGTGTGGTTTTTATAAAGTTAGTTGTTGTGTTTATAATTGTTGTTTTATGTGAATGGATGTGTGTTTGTTAAGAAATTAGTTTGAGCAAATATATGAGCTGTGTTTGCATTTGATATTATAAAGTGAGTTGTAAATTTATGCTTCTTGAACTTGCTAAAGGATGTAACTACTGTTGTGTGTTATTTTTGGTATGTCCTGGACACTATTACATTGAACAACAACTTGTTTTAAGTTTATGGTGGTGGTTATAAATTATTTTTGTCAGTGAGTGCTTATTGTATTAGTTTGGAAAAATAACTTCTAATCAAGGAGGGAACAATAAGTTGATATTATGTGTTGTTTGTGTTGATTTCTAAATAATTTTAGTTTGTGTAATATCTTGTGCTTTGATATTATAGGCTGCCAGCAACAATTTCCTACATTTCTTTCAAACAGTACAATACACATGCATTTTATTTCTTATTCATCAGCACATTACATACAAACAATACTAGATTCTACATTTTATTACATTTTAGGATTGCTTAGACATATTATTACTTCTTTAGCATGACAAAATTGAGCCCAAATATAGCTAGGTTCAGGTACATCATCATCTTCACAGCTCTTTCTTTAAATCCTGACTTCTGTAGTTTATTCACAATAGTCTTCACTTCCTTCACATTTGATTCAATGGTATTTAGGGTATCATAGTTCACAATTGCACCCAAATTCCCCTCAAATACAGCTCCATTGTTGAAATCATCCTTTTCTAGAACCCACCATTTAAAGTATCCACAACTTGATTTGTTTGGGCATCTATAATAAAGCTTGTGAGGATTATCATCCGATTCGAATATCATCACTTCAGCTCTCATACGGCATCTACAGATTCAATTTGAAAACTCAATGAGCCTCCCATTAACAAAGTTCCTCCAAGCTGACTCATAAACTTGTTGCATGCTTGATCGGCTAGATGTGTTTGAACTTTGAGAATCCATACAGTTTAGATAGTCTTTGATCTTAATTATGTTGAATACTTCTGTTGTTGAGTTGAATAAATGATGGGTTTGATCTTGATTCTATTGAATGCTTCTGTTGTTGAGTTGAATAAATGATGGGTTTGAAACAAGTGCAAAGATTTGTTAAGTAAAGGATGAAGAATAAAATTTGCTATGGTATTTACTGACTTGCTATGGTGTTTACCCCCATTTATAACCACTGCTGCTACCCAAAATTATTACCGTTTATTTACAACGATCACAATGGCAGCTTTATTTAAGTTATTCTTCATTATTTTTATAACAAGCACCGTGAATATCTTTATATAGATGGGGAGGTTCCTAAAAATTACCCAGAGAAGAAATACATACATACATATATATATATATATATATATATATATATATATATATATATGCAAGTGCTCTTCTTTTTTTTTTTTAATGTGAACACGTTGCTAAGCCGTGAAGTTTAATCTATAGCATTAAAAATTAATTCTATTAAGCCGCATGGCTTAACAATGTGTACGCATGAAGAAAAAAATGAGGGCACATGTACTAAAGAAAGATTTATATATATATATATATATATATATATATATATATATATGTGTGGTTACATAGAAGTGTAATGTAAAATTGCTCCCTGACATGACAGAGTAATGTTACCCTTTGGATTAATCTATTGGATATTGGAATGATTGAATAAACAATTTTATAAATTATAAAATTCACTACTAAAATTACTTGTGACGTACGATTAGAGATGGAGTTACTTACTTTTCATGGTGGCTATTTCATTCCTTTTATTAACTGTCGATTAAGTAAGTGCTTGTTTATAATTACTTATAAGCCCAATTGAAGAGATAGAGAATCTTACTTCGCTTATTAAATATGCTTTCTACTATGCTTCTAAAGTTTAATTAAGTTTTAGGAGATCAGCTTCATGACACTATTGCACTTGACAATTAGAAAACTTCTACTTTATATGCCACTAATCTAAGTTTTAAGTGTAACCATAAGCACCATTAATTACTTTTTCTGAATTTATTCATGGCTGGTGGTGGTAGCTAGAGAGTGATGAAGAGAAGTCTTTTCCGATCTTCCACTGAGAACTGTATCGTCAGGACAACTAAATTAGTTCGGTAAACTACTCGGGGCTCCACGTGGTATAGTAAAAAGGAGAGTTAAACGGTAGTCGCCTCAGGGGTTCATTTCATTCATTATGAACTAAAAAGTGTAAGATTGATTAGTAAGGTCTTAAAAACTTCATACAATGAATGATCAGCCGTTTCCTATTAACTTTTAAGGAGAAATTGACCCTTCATCAAAAGGCTAAATTAGTGAAGTCCCTACCAACTTCTATGTTGCCCTTACTATAATCATATATATATATATATGATTATAAAGATGTGGAGAAGAGTGAAATGTCCACATATGTAGCTTTCATAAATTTATATGTTTCTGTAATACATATGATTCTTCTAAAAAGTAGGTTTTATCGGAGAATTATTCTGAAAAAAAAAAGATAAAATGTTGGTGGATTTTTTTTTTCATATACCCTTCGATCTTTATGATACTATTTTTTATTTAATGTCATGAGCATAACAAGCTTTTTTCTCGCTCCTAATGAAGATATATTGTTTTTGCCATGGGGTTAAGGAATAGTTAATTAGGCTTTGTCCAAATCTGATGGGCAGAATATAACTCATCTAAATCATTCATGTTCTTTCTTATAGCATGACCCGGAACTTGAATTGATTGGTCAGAAGGCAATCGCAATATTAAGTTTCAACAGGTTGAGACAAAAGTTTGAACCTAACAAATAAATGCACACCTTTTTTTTTTAGAAATTAAGCGTGTAGGTGGAATCGAGCAAAGGACCATGTCTCCTCCATTCTTTAATATTTATAAGAACATTACCATCATAGCAGA